>OU015496.1:43206521-43331521 GCA_907164885.2 Dolomedes plantarius
TAAAGAATATAGTGCAGTTAATATAGTACAGTTTGAGGAACATATCTTTTACTGTATTTTAATATTTTTTTCGATAATGGCCAATTGTCTGCCGCATTAGCAAGAATTTTTTTTGTCTATTTCTTTGTTATGCACGTGACGATAAATTAATTTAAAGTACCAGAAAATGAAATCACGTAATCAGCATTTAATAAATTAAATTCAAAAATTGAATCTTTAAAAATTCCCCAAAAATCAGAAAAAGAAGGTAAAGTTTCGAAAAAGATTTCATTTTAAAGGAATTTTTATGATCTTTCTTGTGATATAAACTTTAGAACCCCCAAATTATTATTTTAAACGGAAACTCAAAAAACTTCAAAAACAGCTTAATTTAATTTTAGAAAATCTAAGTAGAACTTTTCAAAAATCTTTCTTAGTGCACCCCTACACTATAATTAGAATCGCCATGCAAAATTTCAGCTCTTTAGGTCCAGCGGTTTGGTCTGTGCGTTATATGTCAGTCAGTCAGTCACGGAACTGTTTTATACATATATATAGGGAGCCTTTCAAGATTTGATTGGACTTTTTGTATTAAATGTCAACTGAATATTGTACTTATATGTATAAATTGCTTTAAAGTATTTCATCTCGAAAATATCTCACTTTTTCTATCTGTACGCATTATTCAAAAGAATAAATCCTTTGGTATAAGGTGAAACGCTGCTTGTGCGGACCGGAGCTTGAAAAATTTACATGACTTCATGAAATCGCTTTTGTCAGCTAGAAATGTGAAAGTATTTGCTGATTAGGCAAGAAAACATTTCATTTTTAAATATGCATATACAAAAGATTTTGACAATTTCAAATTTTGAGGAACGAAAATGTCGGTAATTTTCAAGGTATGCCCTTATATATTGCCTTGTTCTCTCAACAATGACTTTGGGGTAAGTGCTAAGATTCACTCGTGCAAGTGAAAGTATGATGTGACACTTCGTAACCATCCATGGATGTTATGGTTAACGATCACGCACTTCGGTGCCTATCATGAAACTGAGCGCGTCTTTTACTGTAAATTCTCACAGATGGCAGCACTATAAATTAGACATTAAACGTTGCGTAAGCACTACGCACTTGCTTCCATTCGCTTTATGCACATGACTTAAATAATATTAAAGATTTTTTTTAAATTCATTTTCTCCATATTTGCGATACGTAAATTGTAGTTAATGATTTCTCTTGCCATTTTTATAATCTTATAAATATATAAATTGATAGTTCGACTAATTTCGCTTTTCTGCTTTTACTTCAATGATCTCCCTTAATTTTCAAGATCTTACTGTCCTTAAAAAGAGTTTCATTTTATTTACAAAGACTTGATTAATCAAGCTTCTCAACAGTCTCAACAAAGTTCTGAAAATTAAGTAATGGTCAGTAAAGAATATTTTATTAATGGCAGGAACTGTGTCGTGTAACCTGTATAGAACTTCTTCAATCGTGAATAAATTGTTAGGGTAAAAATAAATATTTATCCATTTACATTTTTCCTCTTGTTTACGTTTTCCCTGCGCTCTTTATTAAAGCTTATTTGAATTGTTTGCTATCACCAAGGAGTAATTGTCTCACAAATTCGTTAAATCCAGTTCTAGGTAGGCAATCTTCTCTTAAAATTCCAGTAAATATCATACTTCAATCGTGAATAAATTGTTAGGGTAAAAATAAATATTTATCCATTTACATTTTTCCTCTTGTTTACGTTTTCCCTGCACTCTTTATTAAAGCTTATTTGAATTGTTTGCTATCACCAAAGAGTAATTGCCTCACAAATTCGTTAATTCTAGTTCTAGGTAGGCAATCTTCTCTTAAAATTCCAGTAAATATCATACCTCAAAAATAACAAAACAGTTCCTGATCACCAAATAAATCGGAATTTTAAAAGGCAAATTTTCAGTTTTTACAGATGAGAATGCGACGGAATTCAAAATCAATATATTTTGTATGTTGTTTTGTTTTTGCAGAGGGATTAACAGCAAAAACCAAAATTTGGATTTAATATTAAAATAAAATGTAAGAACAAATCGTTCATATTCAAAAGAAAGAATTTTAACAATATGATAAAACAAAATTTAAATTTTCTTTTACCGTATTTTTGTTTACATAGGTAATGCTTAACACATCAAGGACATATGAAATTTAATTAAGATATAAATTATTCTTCAATTAGTGCAAATTAATATCTTCCAATATTTTAGATAACTTGAACAGGATAAGGAACTCAGAATAAATATAAATGTTTTTGTATGTAGGTCATTTCTAATTTTAAGATTTTATACAAGTTTACTTGCAATCTAATTTGTGTTTTTTAATAACTATTTGGAAAAATACCATCGTTAATATCATCTAAAAATGGTCCTCCGGAGAGAGAAAAATTGTCCTGCGTGGCGAGTTATAATTTTGGCAGCGCGCAAAACCCATTAGCAAGAAAAAGTTAAACAGAAAAGTACCAAAATGTGTAAAAAAAAAAATAGGTAAGCAACGATAAGTAATCCTACGTTAATAACCCGCGGTAGTTTCGTTAGAAGAGACTACCTGATATATATATATATATATAATTTTTTTTTGCATAAAATATAATTCATTCTGAAATAAAAATTTATTTAACAATAAATATATATTTATTGCTTATACGATATTTATACTGAGCTAACTATCTTATATCAGTAATAGCTAGCATTTTTAAAATATATAAATTAACTATAAATTAGTAATAATATGAATACATTAATATATTATTACTAATATATACATAAAAACTATATAAACATAAGCTTTTAACAATCAATTTATTATAACAAAAGTTTATGATATTTCTAGGCTAAATATATATAAATATAAAATTATATACGTTCCTACTTCATCCTATACTATGTGGTAAAGGATTAGGTTTATAAAATAACTGAAATAAAATTAAAAAGAAAGCATTCATTAAAAATTCGGAAACCTTTCTTCTGTGACACAGAAGTCATCAGTCGGAGCAGAACTGGAAACAAAAAACAAGATCAAATACTAAATATATTTCATGGCAATTAAACGCAGATGTTATCATCTCTTATTCCTTTGAAGAATTCTCCTGAACCATATCGCATTAAGTAATAGCGCCTTCACACTCACTTAATTTTGAAAGTTTTATTTTTCATTTGAATGTAAAAGGAGATATTCTTGTCTTCTTTTATATGAGTTAAAACCTCTCACATTTTTTTGCATCTGTTCATGTTTTATATGAATTAAAATTCTTCAGTAACATTCGATTTTCAAGAGTTTTTCTGTATTAAACTACCATAAGACAATTGGAGTGAAAAGAATGAATGAGGCTAAGCAAAATGTATTAAATATGATTGGCCAAATTTTTGATCGAATAAAAGTATATATTTATTAAAGGGACGTATTATTTTTTTTATTTTATGGAATTAAAATCCCCACTCACTGTCAACGTGTGTCTACGTTTCTCCCTAATACATTTTTATCAATAGTCTCTATATATAAAACAATTCCGTAACTGACTGACTGATAACATACCGACCAAACCGCTGGGCCTAAAGGGCTGAAATTTTGCATGGTGATTCTACCTTATAGTGTTGGGGTGCACTAAAAAAGATTTTCGAAAATTCTTCTCGGATTTTTTAAATTAAATTTTTAAGCTAGTTTTGTAACATTCTTTAAAGTTTGCCTTTAAAATAATAATCCGAGGGTTATAAAATTTATATCACGAGAAAGACCATAAAAATTACTTTAAAATACTTTACTTTATATCTCCATTTTCAGATTTTTGGTGAATTTTTATAGATTATTTTTTGGGATTTAATTTATTAAACGCTGATCACGTGGTTTCTTTCATTTTTGTGATACTTTAATGTATCGTCACGTGCATAATAACGAAATAAATTGACAAAAAATATTAATATACGGTAAAAGATAACATTTAACCACTAAACTCATTGAGATGGAAGTTTTTCAAGAATTTAATTCCAATTAGTATGATTTATGGATATTAAACATACAAATTAATTGCATACATTGACCGATGTATTGAATTTGAATATATTATTCTATATTATTTTCTCTATAAAAATATCCGTTACCATTTTTATATACACTGGTGTAAGAAATTAAGAGAATTTGCAGACTTGGTCGATTATCTCTAGAACTACTGTACCGATTTTATTGAAATTTGATATGTACATACATTAATACAATACAAATCAAATAAACATTCAATAATTGTAATACACACGCATGATCGTGCGTAACACTCGTTGGAGTCGGAAGGTAGGAAACAGCGGTTGCAGAATAAACAAAAAAAATGGGTTAATAGATGGGTTACTTTTGCAGCAATCGGTTAATTTCAAATTGTAACAGTAAAAATGAGTAACCACCAACGTTTGGATGACGGAATGAGGTGGCGAATTGTGGGGAGGCTAGAAGCAGGCCAATCTCAAGTCCAAATGCGTAGAGAGTTTAAATTAACGCCCAGCGTCGTGTGTAACTCATGGAAATAGTTCCAGGATACCGGATTCATCGAGAGAAAGCCTGGGCATGGTCGTCCAAGAGCCACGACGGCCAGAGAAGATCGCCATATGTCGATTATAGCTAGACGTAACAGGAGCGCTACAGCTTCTCAGCTCTCTCGTGATTTGTATGCAGCCACAGGAACCCATATATCAAGGGTGACTGTTTCCAAAAGACTTCATGAGAGAGGATTGTTTGCAAGAAGACCTGTTTGCGTCCCGCTCACTTCTACGATTAGGAGAATCCGCTCATCATGGTGCAGAGAGCATAGAGATTGGAGTATGGATCAATGGGCGACCGTTCTCTTCACTGATGTCCCGGTTCAGCTTAAACACCGATTCTCGGCGTACGTTCATATGGAGACAACCATGGACCCGCTACCTACCCTCCAATGTCCGCGAAATCGACCATTATGGTGGAGGATGTTTAATGTTCTGGGCAGGCATGTTGGATGGCCGGACACCTCTCCATGTCTTTGAAAGAGACACTGTGACTGGTGTGAGATATAGGGATGAGGTTTTGGAGCCCTTTTCAGCGGTGCAGTTGGCCCTGAGTTCATTTTAGTGGACGATAACGCGAGGCCACAGAGCTCTTATGGTCGAAGGATTTCTAGAGAGTGAGGATATACAACTGATGGATTGCCCAGTCAGATCTCCAGACCGTAACCCTATAGAGCATGTCTGGGACGCTCTGGGGAGAGCAATTGCAACTCGCAACAACCCTCCGAGAACCATCCAGGGAATTAAAACAGCGTTGTTGAACGAGTGGGACTAATTGCCACAGGATATGATAATACACAGGATTGCCACAGTATGAAATCACGCTGCGAGACCTGTATATCTGTATGAGGGCACCATACCCCTTATTAACCCATCTATTAACCCATTTTTTATTGTTTATTTTGCAACCGCTGTTTCATACCTTCCGACTCCAAGGAGTGTTACGCACGATCATGCGTGTGTATTACAATTATTGAATGGTTATTTGTTTTGTATTGTATCAGTGTCAAATTTCATTAAAATCGGTACAGTAGGTCTAGAGATAATCGACCAAGTCTGAAAATTCTCTTAATTTCTTACACCAGTGTATATATATATTGGCATTAATTGCATACATTGACCGTTGTATTTATTATAAATATATTTTTATGGCATTAATTGCATACATTGACTGTTATGTTTAATTTGAATTTATCTACTCCGTAGCGAAGCACGGATATTCAGCTAGTCATACAATAAACCGTTGGTTTCAGAGACCTCCGTATTACTGTGATTTGAAATTAAAGGAAAAATCTGAAAAGGATAGACAAACTAAAAAAAGGTATCTGACGTCAAACATTATTTGGCGAACAGAAGAAAGTTACTCGCCATCCATGGAAAGCCAGTTCGCCAAGTAAGAAATGATCACGTGAATGTCACCGAAACGATCACTTCGCTTTTCAGAGATGTGTAAATCTCGCGATTTCACAGTGTACTAAATTTATGATAATAAGTTTCACTTCCAACGCGTGTGATCTCCCTGAACAGTTTTTTTCCATTCTCATTTAACTAAATTGTACTCTAAGTTTTGTCTTGGACACACTGAATCAATGAAACTGTTGGTGATAAATTACACTGAATTTTTTACTTTGAAAAATCATAAAGAAATTAGAAATCTTCAATTCAATAAATTTTAATATTATTCATGCTAAAGTTACTTTATAACAGTTATTCTATTTATATAAAAATTACGCTCCTCTATGTGATCTGTATTATTCCGAAGTGAATTTCACTGCAGCAACTGTGTGAAAATTGTCATTCCGAGAAGCCCTCTAGAAGTGCAAACCGTATTTATAAATGCTTAAAAATATATTTGTGTATGCGATTTTTTTTATCGTATTTGTTTTAGCGTATCGATGTTTGATCTTATAGTAATTGTTCCTAATATCCTGCTAATATGTTGCATTTTTGGTCGGCATGCTACATGCTTGCAAAGTAAAAGTATGGCTGTGACATGCATATTGTTCCGTTTTCCTGGGTTCGATAGGATTGAATAAATTCTCTTCAAAAAGTGCACACAAAATAAAATTTATTATTCTGTAAATTCTTTAGGCGCATACACAAATTCAACAGACAACACGTAACAACTGTCTTCTATACAACAGAAAACTCTACAAACAAAAGTCAGGATAACAGAGTCTTCAATACAATACAAGCCTAATGCACTTTCAATACATTCAATTCTCAGCAGAAAATAATACCGAGTTAAAATGCCAATCTCAGGTATATTTATAGACTTCCAAAGCGCCCCCTATCGGCCGGCCAGCTAGAAATAACTGGAACATTCCAGAAAGGCCTAGAAGGTTGGAGACCATTTGGCGCCATATTGCCAAATTTTGCGAAATATCACCAAATTTGGCGACCAAAATACGTCACCAAATCCATCGCCAATTTGGCGATAACTTTCATATTTGGCGGGATTATTATAGACTTGTAAAATTCGTAACAATATATATATATAGGCTCTCTGAAACTATGCAATTAGTGAGATGTGCAATTAAAATATATTTAATGACCATATATGGTTAAAAATAATGTTTTAGGGGTATAAGTTTTACATTTCTGTATTAAAATCTTCTTTTATCAGTCATAGAAAGACATAAGGGGAAAATAACATTTGATAAATCGTATTACACGATATGCCTAAATATCTTTTATATCAAGTATCTTTTTTATATCAAGTCTTTTTAAATCAAATCTATTTATATAAAGTATAAATCTTTTTATATGAAGTAACACGGTAATATCTGTGTTTCTTTAATTGAATAAATTAGAAATAACGAAATATGATTTGGTTTATACCATTCTTTTAACACAATTTTATCAATTTCGTGTTTTATTTTATTTTCATAACACACACACACACATATATATATATTAATTAATGTACACACATTTTTATTTTATTCCTTATACAATGTGAATTTCCTGTTTATACATAATTTAAAGAGAGTTTAATATTTTAAGCATTTTTCAAGGAAATTTGCCGTCTAAAGCAAAGCTTCACAAGATGAAAAAATATTATGCATATAAATACATTTTCCCGTTACGAGATTTAAATGTAAATTTAACTATGCAAAAACTAGATGTAAATTTTCTAATCCTTATTTTGAGAAAGACAAAAGCATGTGTGTTTTAAAAATATTTCATGCAGAAGAAATCATAATTATATGTTATTACACGAACTTTCAAAAGGAAATCTCATTTCTCTAAAGCTTTTAACGAAATATTATTTTATATTAAAAAGTGATCTATGTTCATCAGAATTATAATATCCTGAAAACTGAAAATTGAAAAAATCTTTCCGATATTCAAAAATGATACATTTGTATTCAGATTATTTTTACATTGTATTTAAAATATATTTAAAAATAAATATGTTACAATTGAAAAATACAAGATCTTTTATAAATTTAAAGAAACAAAAGAGTAGCTATTTAACACATATTCTCAGCATAATATAGTTTCAGAAAATATTTGAAATTTATATTTGGGAGATATCACAGTTAAATAATTTTTTTGTCTTCCAATAGTGCAGTATAGTTCTGATATTTAAAGTATTAAAAATGATTTGATTATAGTCTTGAAAAACTATATAAATGCAATGGTAAATATTCCTTTTCTATTGTCTGTTTCTAGAAGTGAAATAAAGAAACGCCATTGTCTATTTCGTACATTTATTATATGTATGTTTTGAAAAACTTGTATTAGCACAAGGTACAAGAAATAAAGCAGGAAATTTATACGACGAAATATATTCCCCTAATGTGATTAAAGTCTAATAAAATAAAAGCTTTAATAAAAAATGAAAAACAATGTCTAAATTTACTACAGCAGAAAGATATATATATATATATATATATATATATATATATATATATATATATATATATTTTAAGAGAAGAATAAATTACACATTTTGTAAACCAAATTAAATTTAAAATTATATATCACAGGAACTCCTTTTTTTACACCAATTTGTACTTTTACAAACACAAAGGAACCTAATGTATGTACTTAAAAAATGTAATTCTCTGACAAATCGTTAGCAGTTAGAGCTAAAAGATTTGTTTTAAATAATCGAGTAAAAGAATATAAAGAATTTGTTCTTAATACGTTGTATGTAAAATGCTCCTGCAAAGTACTTTGTTTTGTATTCCTAGCATTAATATGTATAAGACTTCTTTCGAAAACTTTCAAATATTTGCATCTCCAAGGACATGGAAAAATAAAGAGTCCCATCTTTTCAAACGACAGCGTGGGTATTTTAAAAGCCGCAAAGAATGGCAGGAAAACGTTCTTCAGCTTAAATAACATACCACTAGAAGTTCCATTAACGCTTGTAAAGGTACGTCTAAAGGTTCTTTTTCAGCAGCGTTTAATGTCGACGTAAAGAAATGGCTAAACAAGTCACGGAACTTTTCAACTTAATTACTGTAATTAGACGCTGTAGTATGGATTTAGAGTTAAATAACGTCCTTACTTTAGATCGTGGACGTCATTTTTAAAAGTTATGCGAAAGCTTCACGATCTAATGCTCGTGAAGAGTAGTATATCTTTGATGTTAAAAATGCGTCAATTTGAAGAGAATTTTTCATTTGTTGTCGGTAAAAATGCATAAGGTAAAGTCAATGCAGATTTATTTTATTAAAAAACAAAAAAGTTAAATCATAAAAAATAAATTCTTTGGTAAAAAGTAACTACTAAAAACGAACAACACTAAAATGTAACAGGATGGTAAATTACACAATTAATAGGAAGTTTAAAATATAAAAAAGAAATATTTAACATCGTAACTTTGCGAGTTATTTATAACATGTTTTGACTTGTAATTCATCTAAATAACTTAGTTTGCCTATTCATCACCGTTCCTCGAAAATACAATTATAGCTCATTTAGAATTATCTCTTTAAAGACGATCTGTATATACAAATTTGCAAAAGTTACCAAATTAAGTTGAATACCCCCATTACAATTGTTAATATTATCCAAACACAGATTTGAAATGTAGACTGATTGTAATATAGATAATATTTAGGACTGATAAAGTATGACCACCAATACCGGAAGAAATTCCTTAGATCAGTGTCTGCTGAAAATTTCAAAATTAATTAAACTTACTTTCATTCCATAATCCTTAATTTTACGAATGAAATTTATGTTTCTTTTATCTCAAAAATATTAAATATAATTGCTTTGCCAGTGAAATATACCATAGTTTGACTTATAATTTATGTAAATAGCTTTGTATGTCCACTCTGTCCCGCATTTGCAAATTATACTTACAGACACATACAGATATCGCATTCAGCTATATATTCAGTTATATTTAGTAAACGTAATCACTTTAAACTCAATACTCCAATTATAATTGTTAAAATTATTGAAACGCACCTTTGAACTGTAGACTGATGACAATATAGACAATGTTTAAGACTGATAAATTTGCTTCCAACACCGGAAATAATTCCACACATCAGTCATTGCCAAAAAATCAAAATATTGTTTAAATTTTCTTTGATTCTATAATATTTAATAATGCAAAAAACAGTCATGTTTCTGTTAAATTTAAATGGAAATTTTCTTCTAATGGAAAATCCATTATAGTGAAATATTTAATGGGGTTTTTTTAATGCATTTCTTCCATTATATATTAAAGAAGTGTTATTTTTATGGAAACTGAATTCGCCTTTTAAAAACACTCTAAAAGTTCAGTAAGAAACTTCGAGCTAAGCTCAAGACTGAAATTAACTCTAATTTTATTATTTCTTAAAATCGTAAGGGATATTTTTATAGACAAAATAATGTAAAAGAAAATATTCAAATTTAGTCTATTAGAACATACTAAAGAATATAGTACAGTTAATATAATACAGTTTGAGAAACATATCTTTTACTGTATCTTAATATTTTTTTGAATAATGTCCAATCGTCTGCCGCATTAGCAAGAAAAAAAATTGCTTTTGTCTATTTCGTTGTTATGCACGTGACGATAAATTAATTTAAAGCACCAGAAAAAAGAAATCACGTGATCAGCAATTTAATAAATTAAATTCTAAAAATTAATCTTTAAAAATTCACCAAAAATCAGAAAATAGAGGTAAAGATTCGAAAAAGATTTCATTTTAAAGGGATTTTTATGATCTTTCTTTTGATATACATTTTATAACCCCCGAAATATTATTTTAAATGCAAACGTTAAAAAACTTACTAAAACAGCTTAAAAATTTAATTTTAAAAAAATCTAAGAAGAATTTTTCAAAAATCTTTCTTAGTGCACGCCTACACTATAACTTCACTATAAGAAGAATCACCAAGCAAAATTTCAGCCATCTAGGTCCATCGGTTTGTTCTGTGCGTTGTATGTCAGTCAGTCAGTCATTCATTCATTCAGTCAGTCAGTCAGTTACGGAACTGTTTTACATATGCAGATTACATAATTATGTATGTATAATATTTGTATTTTATAATATGTTCGTGCACTGTATAATATAATATATGTGTGAACCATTTTCAAATTGAAATAAAAAGTATTTTACTGAAAATGGTTTAAAAACGTATTTTACTTCGATATATAGTCATTAATGATTGTTGCTATCGCCCACACGATGATGGTCGAAAAGAGAATCCTGCGGTGGGTTGCGCAGATGCCGGCCGCATTAACTGGTAAATTTCGACTTACGCGCTTTCTATAAACACGGAATGTTCTGGAACGAATTTTAACCGCGTAAGTCGAGGACTTACTGTATTGCTCTTGTTATAGACTGTTTAGTGAGGCATAACCAATAAGATTCCTAATGCAGAATTTCTCTAATTGTTTGCGGGGGATTGACAAAGGACAGTCATTTTTCCCACTTCGGAAAGAAACATAAGTGGGCTGAATAACTGCACTTTGTCAAGCATCGGCAAAAAAATAGAGAAATTCTGTATGAGGTTTACCTCTCCCTCCAACGTAATCAACGGCTATGCCTTGCTCAGTAACCCACTTAAAAGGATAGTGGACTTTGTCCAAAAATTCGATTTTTTTATTTTATTGAATTGTGAAACTACGGACGAGTAGGAATGTGTTGCAAAAAGAATTTTTAGCTTCTGTGATTACTTTCCTAGTTATAGGCATTTGTATTTAATTTAGATATTATGTGGTTACTAATAGCAATAACTTTAAATGTGTTTTTCTCAAAATAAAAATTTTCCTTTCATACGAATATTCAAACTGCTCCAGGCGCATTTCTAATTATCGTATTACTTTGAAATTTAAGTTTTATATACATAACTGTATATCAAAGAAATCTTATTGAAAAAAATTATGCTTCGTAGCTCAGAATTTCTAAATTTTGTACTTGAAAAGATGATTTATAGGTATTTTGCGTAATAAAAAGGGTGTTTTCACTATTATTTTTTTCTCTTTATATTTTTAATTAATGCTTAAAATAAGCAATAAGTTTAATTGTTAGTTCTATAAGGTATCCTGTAAATAAAAATTACCATATTATATGCAAAAGAAATGCGCCTGGAAGATTTTTAATTAGGCCAATTTTTTATATAATTCATAAATTATTAATATTTTATCTTTAAATTTTACCCACATTTACATATCTATGGTACTAATCACATATTCAAATTTCAAGAAAATGCATTCAAAACAAAAAAAAGTTAGGTTTGAATGTCCACTGTCCCCTTAAAGGGTGAAATCTAGATCTATGACTACCTGTACTCTGAAAATATATATTTTTGCTTGCAAGTTGGTTGGAATGTGCTTGAAAAAAAACATTAATAGTATTGTAAACCATTTTCAATTAAAATATTTTTCAGGAGATATCATTAATTATTACAGAAATTTAAAAATAGTACAGTAAAACCTCTTTTATCCGGCCCTCGTTTATTTGGATCTTTCTATTATCCGGATCAGATTTGTAGACATTTTTATTTAATGTTCACATTAGATAACTCTTAACTTTAATAGCAAGAATGTAACTACAAGTGCACCAAATATTCGCATTTTAGTTTGATTCAATGTACATTTCCTGGATAGATTGTACAATAAATTATCTTAATAAAATTCTTTTTGTTCAGTTTACGAAAGCTTTACTATAGACTTACCAATTATTTCTTAAGAAATGATGTAAAAAGTTATTTTTATGTTTTTTAATGTCTTGTAAACAATACTATGTAATTTTGTTACAAACATAGTTTCTTATTGTAATAAACTGTAAGTCTGCTTAGTTTTGGATTTTGTTCTGCTTATTACCCGGATTTTTGACTATCCGTATTGGCTATGGTCCCAGTTAGTTCAGATAAACGAGGTTTTACGTTATCTATTTTTCGTACATAAAACAATGTTTCGTAATTATCGGAAAGTCCAAAAATATTTAAGTCGTGATACAAATCGAAATAATTTTAACCCCGAGACTAAATATCTTATACTTTAATTGCTTTAGCTTAAATACTATTTAAAATATAAACGAAGTTGTCGCTGAACATTTTAAATGTGACAGCATGCAATTTTTCCGCGAGAACTGATGCCAACTTACAGAAATAAATAGTTATTATCTTCGATAAGCAGTATTGGAGCTACACTATCGGCACTCCCGCTAAAATGGAAATAAATACATGATAATTCTAAACCCGTATAATTACAGATCTTTCTAAAGATAAATATTTACACAATCATAATTGTTAAAGAATTGTTATCATTATTTAATGCGTTAAGTTTATTTGTTTAACTTAATTGAGTAATTATAATTTTCATCAAAATATACTCTATTCTTTATATTTTTAGCTTTATTGGATATATTTCTTTGTATTCATCGACGATTTTCGTATTATCTTTGGTTTTGAAAATAAGGATAAAATTATTGTATTAAATGTATTTAAAACTTTATTTGAATTTAACTACAAATACTGAATTTCTGAATCATGAGGAAAATTATCAAAAGTAGGAGCATTGTCATTAACTTTTGTTTACTAAAATATATTTATATGTAATAATAGTATAAGATATTTATATGGTAAAATGTGTTTGTTCACAATAAGGATCAGGCCAAGGGTGTTTAACCTGCGGCCCGGCACACCATATTTTGCGGCCCTCGCATGGTTTAACAAATATAAATCATTCCAATGGTGTTGATGTGTTTCACCATTTTTATAATTCTAATGCAATTAAAATTGATTCAAAATCATTGCATACCAAGATTATAATATTATGTACATTACATATACAATGTATTTTTCATTTTCATAATAAAACTAAACTTTTAAATGTAGTTGACTGTTTTATGCGGCCCGCCTGACTTCAAAAAATTTACCATGTGGCCCAGATGTGGCAAAAGGTTAAATACTCCTGGATTAGGCGATTACATCAAATGAAATCAACGCTTATATTTTACTAAAAATATTTTTAAAATGAAACAAACATACTAAATGAGTAAGAATTATTGCTAAAAATTCAAACTTTATAGATTTTATTGAAAAGAAATTTCAAATTTGTAATTACGTTATAATCAAAATTTTTATTTGAAGTAGAATAAAAATAAATTTAATACCCCGTTATAAAATTTATTAAATGCAAGACTGCAGATGTTTGACCCTTTCCAGTTTAAATGATAAAAGGCACAGCACTAAAGTAAAGTAATTAGTTTATCCCTCTTTGAGCTTCTAGTTCAAATAAGGATAAATTAATGTGTTCTCAAAAACTTTGTGTTCTCAACTTTGTGTTCTCAAAACATACTCCATTTAATATCATAAGACGTGTACCCAAGAATTAACAAGTTTTCGTTTATTACATTTTATTTGAAAAATCTAGAAAATGCATTTTTACTTTACATGTCTAGATTATTTTTTTTATAAAATCCATTAAACATTTTTATAAAGAAATGTGTTTACTGCTTTCTAAAGATACAGCCAAATTTTTTTTCATTCATGAAATTTATTTTAGATATGCCACGAATCTACAAAGCTTTCAGAGATAGAACGACAACAGCGTAATTTTCAAATAATCCCATAGTTTACAAATTTTAAAGATAGTATGAGAAAAAACATTTTGTCAAAGGATTTTTCAAAATATTTTATCAATTTCATGCCTCTTGAAATGTTAATACACTGATAATTACTGGAATACTTTTGGAACATGTAGCAAAACTCTCTTTCTCATGACTGCTTTCGTTCGCAAGCAGCTTATGTATAGCAGCAGACATTTGTGGATGCTTAGGGCTGCTATGAACTAATGCTACTGGATTCGCTCACCTCTATGTTTACCTATGTAGAAAATTTTTCTACTGTTTACAGCTACATAAATGCAGGTAATCCAATAAAAATGGTATAATCATGTAGCCTGAACTTTTCTTCACCTTGCAACAGGATTCATTTTATAAATGTCTTCCGCCAAAGGAATTGATGAGCGTTTAAAACACGCTAGACCAGCTTTTCCCCCCGAGTCATTTATATTTAAAATATTTTCATTTTCTTAAACGAAAAATGTCCCAAGTGGTAATATTTTTTCTATAATACGTAGTATAATTTTTTAAAGGAAATCGATCAACCCATGTCGACAATCCTCGGACACATTTTCTCCATAGGTTAACATTGAGGTTCAAGCTGCCACGCCACAGATCCACGGTTCGACCCTGCGACTGGGCAAGGTCAACTCAGCCTTTCATCCCTTGAGTGGGTTGATAAAATGAGGACCAAGCATGCTTAGGAACTAAACTCTGTGGGTCCCACGTCAGCTTGACTTCCTGACTGAGACATGCTGTAAGGCACCCCAAGCCCACGATCAAGGATGCCGAGGTGGGGACTGCCGGCCTTGGTCCACAGTGGACTGTTGCACCATTAGTTTAGAAATAGTTAACATTGCGGTGAGCTGATCCAATAGGGTTCGTACCTAGCAGACTTAAAAAGATGACTGACTGAGCATTGAGCATCGCAGTTGATCATGATTTAGGTAGATTTCAACGGCGTATGATAGCTGGTACTCGTACGATGCGTCACGGCATTTCGAAGATACAAGCACAGTTTAGATTTTCAACTTCGACCATTTCAAAAGGTGTACCTCGAATAGAAGAATTCCTGTAAAATATCGAACCTACTTCAATAGTGTGTCCGTCGAAAGACTGAATGACAGTGACCTGTCGACAGTAATATCAAGCGAAAGGAAAGCAGCTTTGGCACAAATAACTATATATTTTGGTACCGCAGCGTATTATTAGTTTGTAAGACATGATATCGAGAAATTGTTTTGAAAAATTCTTGAAAAAGTGTTATGTTTCTTATACTATCTTCAAAATTTGTGAACTATGAGATTATTTGAAAATCACTCTGTTGCCGTTCTTTCACTGAAAGCTTGGTAGATTTGTAGCATATCTAAAATATACTCTATAACATCCTCTACTAACACCAGCGGAAGGAATGTACAACGTTCACTGCATGATATCGGCTTAAATAGCTGATGCCCATCGATGCATCAAACATACTTCCTAGTTTTTTCTGGCATCTCGGTGTAGTTCAACAATTGTTTTGTAATTTTCCAAGGCCAAGATATCATGTGATTTTAATTACAAGAAAATTTTGCAAAAATATGATATTTCTCTCAACATTGTCTTTCGAGAAATATATTTTCAAGATCAATAAAATAAAACATTATGAGTTTAGGGTTTAAAATTAATAATCGTTCCTTAATTTTAATTTGTACTACAACTTTAAGTTTTCCACAAGCCAACTGTTGTTTTCATTCACATATTTAAAATTTTTAATATCAGGCAACACAAAACGCGTTCTATGATATCCATCTTAATATCCACCAAAATATTCTCGTAACATTATTTTAAACAGTATATTTTACGTCACACATTTTCTATTCTTTTAGATGCATGGTAATTTATTGATACGTTTAACCTTTATTTTTTTTACCCATATAACTCATCACAAACTGTAAGTGACTTGTCATTTAGAAAGTATGTGCTACCCTGCTCGTTTTAGCGGAATATCTCAGCATTATATTCAGTTTACCATTGTGATATACGTAATAAAGCAGATGCTAAATATATCGAGAGGCCGAGTTATACAGTTCAAGATACACGATGCATTTCGGACACATTTCTCCGGTGGAAGTCCCGACATACTAGAACATTTATTTTAAACATGTAATGCCACCCTTTTTTATTATGTATCTAGAATTGTGCATACAATCACACAATGTATCATTACATTTGAATGTTTTAGCACGATTGCTAAATGATTACTGTTAAATCGAATACCCTACATTACATTCAGATCAACGGATTATTGTAACTAAATACATTATAGATAAAATATATCCTCAAGCCGGTATTTTAATCAAGTATTATTACGACATTAGTGAATTCGGTCACGCAAGAAAACAGGGCATATTCTTTTTCCTCTTTTAAGAAGCAGACTAAATCCGTGATATCATTAAAATTGTGTTTTGATACATCAAAAACTAAACGTATGTATTGTATGAAAAATTACATCAGTTTCTTACTGACTTTTAATAGATTTTAATGGAAATTCCGAACTTAATTTATGAGAAATATGTAGATATTTATTTATTAAGAACTGCATACAATGTATAATTGCCCAAAACTTTTCTTTGCCCTTGTTCGCGTTAGCGTGTATGTGGTTTGAAATCAATGAATTATCTTTTGCAACACATTATCTTCTGTACCCTATTAAATTGATTCAATTTTAAAGACAATGATCACCGAGTTATATGCATAGATCTATCTATCTACCTCTCTCTCTCTCTTTATATATATATATATATATATATATATATATATGAATACATACACACAATATTATATATTACACATATATTTATACATATATAGATAGACACAGATGCGCCCATCTATATAAGTCATCATATAATACCTACATTTAACTCAAAAATTCACATTTACTGACATAATTGGAGGCGAAATCGTAAATTTTAAAAGCAAACTGTAAATTTCAGTGAAAAAAAGTAAATTTGCCAGTTAAAAATATTTTGATTTATTATAAGTGTAATATATCAGAAAACGTACATTTAAAGTAAAATATCGGGTAAAAATCTGCAATATTTCCCATTTCGTATTACTTTAAAAAAAATGTGTGGAGATCAAACGGGCACCTAAAAAGTTCGGAATCTCCTGTTACCGTCAATATTTCCAGATGATTGCAGGACTTGTCAGTTATCGCCAATATTCGACACCAAGTTTGGAAATTTAAAGATTTTTATATCAGTTCGAAAAGAGAACTACAGTAAGATTTCTTTTTGCGGTAGGTGTTTGGATTTTCTATGCTAGTGTAAAATCTTTTACTAATAGATTGCTGTCCGAGTTAAAGAAGAAAAAAATATTTTAGATAGTCTCCTCAAACGAAACTACGGCAGGTTATTAAGGCTGCTATCTCTAAGGGAAAAGTCGTATTTCCCTTTTCCTCTTCTTGCAGACTCTTGTGATGGGAGGAGTCCAGTCGACAGTTCGAGAATTCCACCCCCGTTAGGATTGACATTTTGAGGGATTGTAATGGCTCTCTCTCTATAGGGGGGGGGTTTAAGCGCTGCCCCCAAATTTTTTATTTAAAATATATTTTTGTCAACTATTTACAGGTATATAAATGCTGATAATCCAATAAAATTGCTATTGTCAGATAGCCTGAACTTTTCTGCACAGCGCTACAGGATTCATTTTATAAATTTCGTCCACCGAAGGAATTTATGAGCGTTTAAATCACACTATACCAGATTTTTCTCCGAAGAATTTAAATTTAAAAATTTTAATTGCATTTAAAAAAACGAAAAATGTACACAAATGTAAATTATCTTTCTCTATGACGGAGTATATTTTTTTTAAAAAAATCTTTGAATCCAAGTCGGCAATCCGTGGACAAATTTTCTCCATAGGTTAACATTGAGGTGAGGAATCCAATGGGGTTAGTACATAACAGCCTTAACGTAGGATTTCTTATCGTTTGCTTACCTTTTTTTTGGGGGGGTGGGGGGGTGGGAGATGCAATTTGGAAGTTCAGTTTAACTGTTTACTGCTACTGGGTTTGGCGCACTGCCAGAATTATAACTCGCCACGCAGGACAATTTTTTTCTCTCCGAAGGACACTATATACAGTGCCTAAATACCTCGGTATTTCATTTCATTCATCCCATGATATATAACTTGCCTTTTTTTCACCTTAATATCGATACTTATTATGTACTACGTACACCTCATCATGGAACCTGGATGAAGTATTGAGAGTTGCATGTAGCAAGTATAAACCCGATTTGTGTCAAATAGTTAAAAGGTTGTCTGAAAAGCAAAAATTACTTTTTTTTAAATAAATGTTTGGATACGTTTAGAATTTCAGTTTTAATATCTATATATATAAAACAGTTCCGTAACTGACAGACATACAACGCACAGACCAAACCGCTGGACCAAAAGGGCTGAAATTTTGAGATTCTTCTTATAGTGTAGAGGTGCACTAAGAAAATTTTTTGAAAAATGCTTCTTAGATTTTTTAAAATTATATTTTTAAGCTGTTTTAGTAACTTTTTAAGTTTGCATTTGAAATAATAATTTGAGGGTTATAAAATTTATATCACGAGAAAGATCATTAAATTTCCTTTAAAATGAAATCTTTTTCGAATCGTTATCGAGGAGTGAAGCTGTTACATAATACTAGACGTGGGGTGAGTTCTAGAAGTTTTCACAGGGCATGCGCGTAGGTTTGCCGCTTGAGTTTTAACAAAAGATTTAGCAGAGCGTTCTTGGGTCCCGTACTGATAAGTAATGCGCGTCACACGAGATGAGAGATCAAAAATGGCACAGATTGAATCGGGTTATTAATCAGTAATTTGAATAAAGGATTTGGTTGTAATTTAAGTGTGTTTAATTCCACAGGCCTACGATTGTTCTGACTGCATAAATTTTAAGAGTAAGTATTAGAGGGAACGAGTTTGGAGGAAGTACGAGAATTTAAGCTTGTCATATATATATATATATATATATATATATTATATATATATTTATTTATTTTCCAACGCCGAGACACTTGTCGCTGGACATTCGCGTGTTATTCACCGAAGTGTTGCTGGCCATTATACTATGGGGGAACAATATAGGCCACTAGTTCCCATCCGGAAGTCCACGAGAGCTTCATGAGTGGTCCGGCACCACATATAATAAGTTGCCAATTAAATAGGGATTTTGAAAGCAATGTTCATTGAACTAGATAGGCAGAATATATCTAATGACTATTAAGTGTTGAAATAAAATTTCTAAAAATATTAAAATAATTATTTTATTATTAGAATATAATTACTTTAATCCTGTATCCCTTTTGCCTGAGGAATATTCTATACTCCCTACAATGTCGCCCCTCCCCTCAAGTCGGTAGGAGGTGGTAGTGGTCCGCACATGGTTAATTTCCTGACTTAGTGGTCCGCAGACTTCTACGGGTTGAGAACCACTAGTTTCAATGCTGCATTTCTGCACTAGTTTATATTCCAGATATTTGTTTTTCTTTCTTCCTAAACTTTAAAAACCGTTTTTTTCAAAACTGATATTTCTTATCGGTAATTTTAAAACGCTGCATCTCCGTCATTTTCTATCTGGTCGAGCTGATTTTTGTTTTAATATACTCCTCCAAAATCTGCATAATATGCTCTCAAAAACTAGAAATTAGTTTTCCGGACTTAAGGTATCTTTTACTGGGCTGTTTTATATTTATATATTTGAATTGCTAAGCCAAGGAATACCCCATGCCTCTTGGAAGATTCCCCCGTCAATTCGAGGGGGTCCGCACATGGTTCAATTTTTGGCTTAGTGGTCCGCAGACTTCTACGTGTTGGGAACCACTGATATAGGCGGACCAGCATTTCCCCTTATGAAGGAACGAAACAAACGGAGGAATTTTAGTTGTGCTTCACCGGGATTCAATCCGAGCACCCTCAGCACCGAAAGCCAGCGCGCTGTACCGCAAGGCCACTTCGGCCCTAGTTTTATGAGGTACAGTTAACCTTAGTTTACACCCGTGTAACGTAGTAAACATATGTATGTGGCCGCATAGAAAAATAAAGGTTTACTATGGCTGCTCTAGATGATGCAATAAGTATAACATATGATTAAAGGTAATAATCATAAAAAAATTTAATATACGGGGTGTTTCAAAGAGAATCATCCGATTTAAAAAAATCATAACTATTCATCTTTTGATCCGTTTTGACAGAATAATGTATGGAAAGAGGGAAATCTCGAGTTTCACACAGTTTCCGACAAGTACCGCTAACGCTCGTCCTTCTACCGCCAATTCAGTGTTTGTAAAGATGGCGACTACACAACAGAAATCATTTTGTGTTCTATCATTTTGTGTCTAACCATTTAGTCTTGCGAAGTGCGAGTCCATAACAACTGTCCAGCGTGATTTTCGTAGACAAAACCCTGGTAGATTGAAGTTCCTACCTCTCAGAGCACTAGACGATGGTATAAACAATTCCAAGACACAGGTTGTCTGTGTACGCATAACATCCGTGGAAGCAGTGTATGCAGACATGCTCGCAAAAGTTTGCGACGAATTGGTCTACCATATAGACATATGTCATGCATCTAAAGGTTTGCATATTGAGCACCTTTTAATTTGGTTTGTAAAAAAACTTTATGATTAGCCATGTAATATAAAATTAATTTTAAGTTTCTATGTTCAATATTTTTCATAATTACTCATTTCAAATCGGGTGATTCTTTTTGAAACACCCTGTATTTTCAGTCAAATCTGAGCTCGTGAGTAATTAAGTGCTCAAAGAACATGCGGGGCTGTCCACTGAATTGCATTCCAATCACTGGAATTTCTATTATATATGATTCATCCTATGCCTGCATTAGAAATTCTAATACTGATTCGAACAGTAATTCTCCAACACTTAATCACACAGTTCTATGTACATAATATTCCCGTCCCGAGGAATATTAACGCACTCCATGTAATATACGTGATATATTGTTATAACTGTTACAAAATATATACTGATCACGCTATAAACATAATTTCACTTTGGATAATTATTTGAAAGAATAATTCGATAATATAAAGGATCACTTAAAATATTTTAAGTTTTTTTTTTTGTTCTTGAAAATGTCATAAAAATATCAGTTTTAAAGAGACAACATATCGCACCCCGGCAAAAAAAGTGAAACAAGTAAAAATAATTACAAGATAAAAAGAACTTTTTATATACTATGTTTTTAAATTTTCTGTTCAATCATATAAACTTGACAATTCTATGCATTAATAAATACTTTAAAAAAATTTGATGAATTATCCCATCAACTTGAAAGAAAATGAAGTTAATTGGAAGTTAACTTGCGTTTAACTTTTCATTCCCGTCCCAGCCGATAGATGGCTACACCATTCTACAAAACAAAATTAACTGCAAATGAATTAAATACTGCTTAAAGATGGCTAAAAGTATTAAAATAATGCATTGTCATCGTGTTCTGAGCTATTCAAAAAATTTCAAATGTCTAGCTAGTCGGGAAGTTAGTTAAAAATCGATTGCAACATTTGTACTAGACAAACACACAAACAAACAAGAAAGCGAGTTAATAAAAACATGGTAAAAATGGCAATTTTGATGTTATGTCATTGAAAAATACGTATGAAGTGCGCCAAAGTGCACGAAAAGCGATAATCTCTATCTTTCAATTTGTCCACCTGAGGGCAGTTGTATCAGATTTATAGTACTGCTAGTTCAAGCTGTATAGTATTCATTAAGTTGATTTTTCTCAAAAGCTGCATTTTTGAGTTGTGTCACTTTGCTTGCCGGGGTATGTACAAATACATTATAATATATAGTATTTTTGCAAACTACAAAAATCTCACAGTATTCTAGTTGATTTCAAGAAATGACTTCTAATCACTAATTTCTATACACATAAATAATGTAAATAAGATGCAATAAGTTGCTAATTTTCATAATTGTCAAACATAAATTTGAGAGTAACCCTTTTTTTATTAGTTATAGAGCTTTTTAGTTTTCTCTAGCAATCATTTATTTTTTCTCTGCATATCGAACAATTAAAAAGGAATTTATCTAATAGACTTCCATCACATTCTTGAACGTGAGAATTGATGGATACTTTCAGAAGAATCGATTTAGAATACCCTAAGCGTTTGATAACTTAACACTGTAACAGAAACATTCCATTTCATACTAGAGTACTCATTTCCCGTAATTAATGTATTCTGCTTTTAAAAAAATCCGCATCGTTTCCCTCTAGTGCGTCTCATTGTCTGTTTTTCCGATGGGGTTTTCGTCATTCTGATTTTTTTTGGTGTGCTACAGTAATTAAAGCTAGTCATTAATATCATTCCATCACTGCCGTTGATTCTAGACTCGGCGAAGTCCATGGCGAATGGACCGTTAATAAATTCTTTCCAGCGATTTCAGCCCAGATCTATGATCTGGTGAAGTTTAAATATTATGTTGTAAAGGACACATTGTGCGTCAGATTGTTTTTAGAAGATTCACTGGGGGGGGGGGGATGCACTGAGAAAGATAGAATTCAGAGATGCGAGTGATGTATTACTTCGTTTTACTGAAATTTTCCCATAACCAGGAGTTACTACTCGAAAAATAACACCACCCTTTGAAATCAAAAAATAAACCTCAACGGGTCCATCTATATATTTAAGTTGCTAAGCCAATTTTTGGGGTAGTTCGTGAGAGAAAACCACGGCATCAATTTACTTCATCTTGGTCTTAAACGGAAGATTTTAATCTATAGATGCGTTACATTTGGATTTTGCAACTGCAATTTCTATTAATTAGCGATAATTTACAATTAAAAATTGCTCTCTGCGCATGCTCAGTGACATATTTAAATTTGGCTTTAGCTACTTAATAAGCACGAGGTCCCATAAACACGTTAATTTGTTTATTCTGAGGAATCTCTCTAGCTCTCTGCCATTTTTATTTTTAATTATGCTTATGAGATACAGAATTTAACCTGACAAAAATTGTTTACTTCGCGGTGTTGAGTAACCCTATTTCTTTTTATCGCTTTCAATAGAAATTTTTTAATGTGTATTTCTCTATTCTTAATATTATGATTTTTAGCATTTGGCAATGATGTGTTCAGTATAATTTGCGTCTTAGTGCATTTATATACTATCCAGTCGTCATGTTTTGACGGGTACCAACTAGTTTATTTTTAATTCTCAAGATAATAAACTGTAGGGCCCAATAAAAGTTACGTAAGAACGTAACGCTGCAGGTCAAAATTTTAACCGCAGTCAGTCTAGTTTATTATTCTTAAAAGTTGGAAACAAAAATCTCCATTCAACAAAATTACTAAACAACATTACTTGGGCTTTTCAGAAAGTGCATTCACAAGTGTTGCCGTATTCTTTAATAATTGAAGAATTATTTCAAATTGTCGTTTGATAATATAAATGACAACTGATGTTTCTTTCTATTGTGTTGAAAGTGTCACAACTTTCCAGGTCTGCTAAATTATCAGTTTCAAAGACATGAAAATTCATGTGTGCAAATACTGTGTAATACTTCGAAAGTCTACACTTTTAGAAAAACGAAAACTTTTGTATTGCAGTATGATTTCAGCACTTGTGTTATTGCTAATGCTACGTACACCCGGAGTCGTCGTTGTGTTTTTTTAATAAACTTGTTCTTTTTCAGGCAAATTATTAGAAAGTATTTTATTTTAATATCTGTATAATTAATTCAGTTTTATTTCATTTCGTTTCCGTTTCTATTTCTCGCTCTTAGAAATAGATTAAATTTTTGTCTCGAGACCTTGCTGCATTAAAGTGTAAACACAATCAGTTATTGTGCAGTGGTTACTTGAAAAAAAAACTAATGTTATGGTATGACAAGCAGATGAAAGCATATTTCTTATTCTTATATATCCCCGATATCATTTATCGTACCCATAATTAGAACATCTTACATATATCATCTGGTCAGAGTAAGATTAGAAAGAAATCTTCGATTAAACTGACCACATGAAGTTTTGTTATGTTATTAATAGTTTTTCTTTTGCGTATTTGATATTTTAGGCAATTTATTTTCCTTTTCAAATGACAGATTTAGAGCTGATTGAATATTATATACAAAAGCCCAGAAATAAAGTCAACCTAGTTATTTTGCTTCTACAAATAATTTCAGCAAGTTATTCAAGGTGTTTTAATATCTCGCTAAAGCTTTTTACTTAAAAATTACCATATAACTTTATGCTTAGATATGTAGAAGTAGAATATATTAGCATATCTTGAATAGAAGAATATTTAAAGCCTTCATTATTATGTTTCAGAGGCGTTTTGTTACTTATAAAGCATTGTTTAGTTAAAGTGCTTAAGTTTAATCTATTTATTTCAAGGTATCGAATTCCTGCAGTAAAATTGGTCAAAAGGTCTATCAGAAAAAAATCTCATTGTTCTTAGGAAAATTATGTACTCATGTGACAGTGAACGGAAGTTTAGCTGTCTTGCATACGACGTCACTGTTTAAAATGTCCCAAAATTTTGATACCCAAAGTGGAATTCACATTGACACATAAGATTTTTTTAAAAAAAATACATTTCTAAAAATTTGGCAATATGCGTTTATAGAATGATGGGAACGTTTCATTCATTCATTAGAACATGCGTGGAGCGAAATGAAATTGAATACTGATTTTTTTTTTTTTTTGTCCAACTTCAAGAACAGCATTCTTGAGCAGTAGACAGCTATGCGGGTAATGCTACTAAAGTCTGCGTTATGTTACCCACTCCACTTCTGAATTCCAAGAATTTCTTGAACTCATCTACTCTTATATTACTGAATTATGCAGACTGATATTGCTTAACATCACATACACAGCATGTTTTATAGTTTTGTCCAAAAGAAATGCTGCCTAACTTTAGTAATGTTAGAAATAAAATAAAATACTATTAAAAATATTTACTTAAAAAAATTTAAACTTTTACCATAACATATTTCCTTAAACAGTCTTTAAGTAACAATAAAAACTCCTTTTAGGATTTACTAGGTAATATATTCGACTATCATGACGGCTGTGCTTGATATTCAAAATCCAGAGAATTGACTCTAGATCTTAACATCGCTAGGTTCACAAAACAGGTTATTTTGAATGCAAAATTATGCATTGCTTCGTATTCCCCGTTTTTATAAGGCATAAAAGAAGGATTCGGAACTAGAACCCGTGACACATTCTGGAAAAAAGTTTGATCACGGCAAAGATTGTAAAGCCTTCAAATATCTTCTGTATATTACATTAATATTTAAAAAAAGATATTTCTGCTTATTGAAAATAGTATTTTCAGTCAGTCAGATCTATTATGCGAGAGTGAGAAAAGCCTTAGAAAATAGCGAGGGAATGCAGACTGAAAATACCCACAAATATATTTTAAAATTTACAGAAGGCGTGTTTGTTTTTTAAACAATATGATTCGCATACAAACCTGTAACCCAGTTAAGTATTTATGTGATAGTGGTTTATTAGTGTTTAACTAATGATTTTCAATAAATAGTGATCAACTAATATTTCAGTTTGCCTTTCTTGTGTTGTTATACATCAGCACAGAGTTTTAATCAACTTATCTACTCTCCTATACAACCTACAGTCTTAACACAACCAGATGAAAAGCCTTCCTCTGTAGAGATGCTCTTCGACTTGCAACGAGATGACACTTCAGTGAACCTACCTTAAATTGAATATATATTTGACGCCCCAAATCTAATCAACGTCGTAGCTGAAACCTTTCAGAAACGCAACAACAGTACTTACAGTACAGTTTGTAAACGCCTTGAAGTATTCAATATTTCAAATAATTTCTTTAATACTGTTTTGCAGAAAAATACATTTATGTTTGCTTTAGCGCTTCCCATAATTCTAAACAGCTGAAAATGCTATAGATATTTAAAAAGTCTGAGGCATTAAAAATAGTTACATGAACTAATATACCTCATAGGCAGTCCTAGGATAATGTCTAAATTAAGAATTCCATTACGCTTTTTACTGAATTCTTATTTCTTACATATCAACTTGAAACTGAAAAATTATGACGGACTATCGTAAGTACGTAACTAAGAGCAATTAATTTTGGGAATGATTTCATGTTTATAAGCAACCATCAAACTTTAGGACTCGGAAAACTGATATACGAAATATCATAAGTAACTCGTGAGAGTGAATCACACAAAACTTTACCTAGTCCATTACATTGAGGTATAACATTAACCAGCTAAGGATTATCCATTTCTTGCTACCCTCCTACTTTCGATGATAAAGGTTTTAATTGTTTACTCTTAAACTAAGAGATTATGCAGTCCTCTGACATTCCTCAGACCTTGAAAACTTAACTTTTTAATTGAATATTAGAGTTCTATCAAGACTGAGTATAATACATTTAATTACAGACATGGATTTACTTAGAATAATTTCTTTATTTTAAACTCCAATTTAAATTAAAAAGTGTTTGTGACCTAACAAACTATTTATTAATGAGTAAACGTTCAAAAAGCAATGCTACTCACGAAGCCGTAGCATGTTTCAAAACAAAACCCCAGTAAAACTCAGAGCCGCTCACATAACCACTGGTTGCCAGGTGAACTCACCACTGGCTGCATCTATTCCAGCCTAACTATCGAGAAGCCAAACAATGAAGCCGAACTCTGCCACATCACACAGGAGAAAAGTTTTGCGGCGGAAGTTTCTGGGACAGTGGCCCCTCCTTCCGAATCTGCCATATCTCTCTTGTAACGCCTTTAATACTACATCTAGTCAATAAAAAAAATCTCCTTGGAAGATACGATCTTTGGCTTCATTCAAAAAAGTGGTGTTAGTGACGTCATACCGACAGAAGGAAGTCAAACACAGAAAAAAAGATTGAGGAAGTGAGATCGTTAACGAAATTTTGTAGGATGGCGAAAGCAAAGCCAAAACCACATAAGATACCATGAATTATTTGCTTTCCTAAATGTCGCATTTATTTAGTTCAATTTTGTTATGTTTGTTAACACATTGATGACCGGCAATTTTATTGACCGGTCATGCTCATCAGCTTTCACGCTAAACACGAGTTATCTTTCAGAAAACCACGAGTTAAAACTTGTTTCTGGTCATTTGTGTATGAGAATTACCGGATTCGTGACAGGTCAATATGTAAATCAAACAAACACGTTTTTATTACAACTAAAAAGAGAGTACTCGTATTCTAATCCAGAACCTCAAAATACTCTAAATCATTTGCAACACTGGGAAAGAAAAATACATTAAAAAATATATATATAAATTTCATTTTCAAAATTTTTATTTCAAGCTGCTACAAATGATGGATTTAAAGTTCTAAAGGTTTAAGGGAAAAAATTATTAGACAGGTTTGTGTTTCAATCAGAATTTAGTAGATATATCGTAAGTGTTGCGTGTATTAGCAGTATTTAGATCAAAGCATTTTTAAACGAAGACTGAAAAAAACAATTTTTACTATACTTAAACCTTTCAAAAATTAAAATAAGTTCTTTTCTTGATTTATTTTATAAATTAATCATAGAATTATTAGCATTATATTGAAAAATCAATGTCCTCTAAATATGAATATAATATAGAAAACGCTGGAGACGCCTAATTTAAGCGGCCAAGGCTTTCCATAGGCCATGCTGCCAACTAAGAAAAAAAAGAAAAATGTATTCTTTATTGTATGAAATTACAAGTAAATTCAGACAGAGGCTTTTATGTAATGCGTTTTAACAGTTCTATATGCGTTCAAGAGGAAATGTTGTTGATTAATTCCTATTGTTGTTATGACTGATAATTTAGACAGACATATTCGTACATATTTGAACCAATCATTTCACTCCGTACATATATGCTACCGAGTAAATTAATGGTATCTATCATCTAGGATTAATTATGATTAATCCTACATGATGTATTACAGTATTGCCATCAGAAATTCTAACAGCTATAATTTAATCCTTTGACATTAGAATGAATTATCATTCTTCCAGACATCATTGATCTAACAGCAATACAAAATGTAAAATATCTGTTTCTTTGGTTATTTTACTCAACATATGTTGATTACTTTCAAAAACATAACACTGCAATTGTTAATCCTATACTTTGTAATGACTATGGGTAATGCTTTAGACCCGTGGTAGTCAACCTAGTCCCTACCGCCCACTAGAGGGCGATTCAAGCTTTCATGGTGGGTGATGGGAATTTTTGTCCGTTGTTACAAATTTTGTTCTTCCTCCATATATCTAATCGAATGCACCTCTAACACATTCGCGAGTTTGACTTTTTAATATATGCTTTCGCAATTTACTTTTGAATTCCATCTCTAAACTTGGATTACAGGTGATCATTCACCGAACACTTCTCGAAGTATACTCGTAGACTGAGGAGCAACGAATCAGATCTGTAGCCATCCGTAGCTATTTGTGTTTATATATATATATATATATATATATATATATATATATATATATATATATATATATATATACATATATATATATATATATACATGAAGTATAAATAAAAAGATAAATTTAAGTACAGATTTTTAGCAAACCTCCCCTCTGAAATTTACTTCGCAGTTGAGCTAAACTGAGTCACTGCGGATATGCACCGGTGGGCGGTAAAGAAACTTTGCCATCAAAAAAGATACAAAAGTGGGCGGTAGGTATTAAAAGGTTGGCGACCAAACTGCTTTAGACGCCAAAATTAGTTTAGAAATTTCGACATGGGACGTCATTATTCTCAGAGGATTTCACTCGTGCTGATCTCTGCCTTTTGCTGGTGGTAAAGCCGTTGGAGACTTCAAGCATAATTATCAACATCTTCAGTTTATCACACCTTTATTGCTAGTCGATACAAATATGTAAGATCCCTTCTTAGTGGGCTTCTAATATTAACTAACTACCCTGATATCGCAGAAAACGAGTCCATAGACGAAACACACAAATTTATTTCTCCCGATGAACCGGAAACTGCAATTTTCGGCCATAAGGGAATACATACTGATAAGCCACGGACAAACAAACGTGTCCTCTAAATACGTCAATAACTTCCTTTCATTTACGGAGTTGATGTTCTAATGCTATTAGGAGATGAGAGCACGACCTTATAGTAAGTCGCTGATTCTTTAAAGGCATCAATGAAATCCTTCAAAAGGGGTATAAATTTGAAGCGGAGTCAATGAGGTGGAAATGCAGGTCAAATATCTAGAACAAATATAATTGAACAATCAGAGTGCAGATATTAGAGCTATGCATTCAAACAAATTTAGGATATTTTAGATAATATAACCGATAATATTTAGGTCATTAAATAATTTATTTATAAGATCATATTTACACGCTTATTATGGTGAGTTAATCATTTGAATAACATATAAAAGCAGAATTATTTTTCAATAATTTATCCTAATCTGAGCAAATGTTTCATCAAAAAGATTTTAATGAATTGCAAGTAATTATTAACTCTTTCATGCAAACTGAAAAAAAATTAACTATTTAGTTTGAAATTATAGCTGCACGAATTATGATGAAATTATCAACATAATCACTGAGTTTCATTTATTTATGGATGTAACCAAAAACCGAATTGTGCACTAATCAAGTGCCTAAAACTGTTTTTTGCGAAATTTAATATCAGATTGTTGGAGGGTTGACAGACTATGTAGAATCACCCGGAAATTTCATAATTTTGTGGGACTTTACCAGTTCAAAAAATTTAATTCCGATAATACCCAGGTCGTAAGTGAAAGAATATGAGCACGTTAAATCCGTAGACCGGAAAATATCTCTATGGGGTCAGAGATGGTGGGAAAGGTTACGATACCAACAAATGGGGCCCCTGTGGATGATCGTTCGAAATTCAGGTGGGACCTGGCTTAATCGGACTCCAACCTTTGTGGTGCTATTATAAACCGGAGTTGTACCCCACAGTGCGTTAGCCTATTTGGACTTAGTCTGGAATACTTCCGGCCAGAGGGCATTCGAAACAACAACTGAGATGCGGCCACAATAATGTCATGCAGCAACCTTTACGACCCTGTTAGAAAATTACATACATCAGTTGGCAATATGACGCAATAAATAACCAGTTTTAGACTTAATACGTCATTCGGCAATCTGCCGTGCAATGAAGTAATATTACAGAAAATTCGCAAATTTCATCTCTCTTCCCGCTAGCAAAAATGAGAAAACATAAGTATTTACGAAGTTTGGGGTACGTGAGACTCACGTAGGTTTTCCTGTTAAGTCACGAAATACGTCACGTGTATTGTAACTGTCAAGCTTAACAGAAAGGCGCACATAAAGAATTTTTAGTGTAACATTAATTATTTTTTTTATCATACTCCGGAGATTACATGGGTAGCTGAAAAGAACGATTTTCATATCCGACCTCACAAAGCGAGTAATCCTTTAATGCTTCAACGATGCAAATTTTGCCTACTCACGTACAAGCTCACTGAATGAGAGTTAGATTAAATCAAAAATGATTGATCGGCTGAAAACAGGACGAAATGTCCCAAGTAGATTATCAGGGTATTACGAGCAGAGGTAATGGATATTTCCATATCTGATGCATAATATGTTAATGCTGTTCTAGTTAGAAATGGGCTGGTTCCTATAGTCCCTTTCATTCCCAAAATTATTGCACTAGTGTAATTTAGTGCTCGGACGAGATGTAAGTAAAATTTACTCGTAATACTTCAAGACAAAAAATATATAATGACAGTAAGAACTTTAATAATCAAATATGACAAATCCTTTTACCTTAGCAATCAATTTATTTGTTGCGAATGAGAATGCAACGAGAAATTGCCATACTTTATGTTCTATATACTTTATGTGCTTATTGTACTATATACTCAATCAATTTATTTGTTGCGAATGAGAATGCAACGAGAAATTTCCCTACTTTATGTTCTATCTACTTTATGTGCTTATTGTACTATATACTTTATGTACTTATATATTTTATGTAATTATATACTTTATATACTATATACTTTATGTATAAATTTACATGAAGCAAAAAATTGTTATGATTTTAGTTAACATAGTGTTGTATATGTTATTAAATTACATAAAACAAAAATTGAAAGTTTCGAATTTGTAAATTTTTCATATGTAAAATATACTCAGTTTATACTTAGCTACTGCATATGTTACTTAAAACAGATATTAGGAATTATGATGATTTAGGAATTGCATAAAACAGATATATAAAATTCCAGAAAACTGTCTAGAATACTCATCTTTGCATTAAGAATTTTGCTCGTTTATCGTGTGCCCAAAATGTGAAAACAGGGCAAACAGAACAACTGAATGTTTATAGAAAGCAAGCAAAATATGATATATTTCTTCATTAAAATTAAAATATTGAAAAAATACCAAAATAAAACTAAGACGAATACCAGTGATTTTCCCCCATCTATTCCTTTTCGCCTTTGTTTAAACCTTATAATAATTCGTGGTATTTCGGATAAAAGTGACCAATAATTTACAAAATACTCACGTAGCTTCCATTTTTCGCGCTGTCAAATAATAAACCGAAACGTCATTCAGTTATTGGTAAAATAACTGGAGAAATGAGGTTAGAAGAAGACATTTTGAAGGTTTTCTTACGAACCAAATTACGAACCAAATAAGTTTCATAAAATATGAAGAATTTTTTCTTTAGTCAGAGTTTTCACTTTATATGAAATAATTTTGTCCGAATACATGTATGAAGGAAGTGTATATAGACATACATAAATCGGTCTAGTAAATAAGCAAACTGGAGGAAAGTAAATAAGACCCAATATATTGTTTTTCTTTCAATTTACCTACTTCTCACCTAAACTACACATCAAAATGAATAATTGAATAAATAAATGAATATATATATATATATATATATATACATATATATTTATGGGAAGTTTAATACTTTGCGTGATATTTTTGGATATACATTGGTTATTAAAAATACATATATTATACTTTCTTCTGTAATATGAGCAGGGAGAATTAAGTACATTTTTATTCGGGTAGAAAATTCTACCAATTTTTTAGTTTCCTTAAAAAAATAGAATATTTAATAATAATTTTAAATAATGTATAATAATAATGTATAATAATAGTTCATATTTATTATGCTGACAATAATATTTAATTATAATGTAAAACATAATGTTAAATTATAATCTTTACGTTCTATCATGGTATTCAGATATAATCAGTTTCCTTTAAATTAGAACCTATTTCTTAATTGAATGTATCAAACATGACTTGAAACGAAACATCCTAACATTACATTACTTAAAAACACATAGGGAATACATTAGAAATACCCTATTTGTTATTAGAAAGACAAGATTATAAAACACAGGGAGAGTATTATATCCTTAGTTACCCATATATTTTGTCTTTCCAGCTAAAGTAAACGACTTCTTGTGCCCACGCGAGATTCCGCTAATGATCCTGGTGGTTTGTGGTTATTCAGAGCGGCAGATAATAGTAAATGTCGAATACATTTGCTCTCTAGAACAATACAATTAAGTAAGGACATGACTAAAGGTTTCAGCATTGTTTCGCTTAAATGAAGAAATAAAAAAGGGAATCAGCATTCATTATCTGGGTCTATTAATTCTCCCGAAATGTATGTTTTTAACTGGCATAATAGAATCGTGTATATACTATGCAAAACGCGTGCATTTTAATATTGAATATTTATATTTAATAAACGATATAAGTATTCAAACAAATATGAATGCTATTAGAAACGACCATAAATTTTCCTAAGTATGTCTTCTTGTTTCAAAACTCTAACATGATAGACTATAAACCGCTAAGGTTAAGAAGTGTGTGTTTACCTCGTATGAATCATAAAACACTAGCAATGTAAAATGTATTATTTTTCACAACTAGCAGAAACATTAAATGAAAAACAAGTAAAATTATATATATATATATATATATATATATATATATATATATATATATATATTTAGCTCTCTCCTTTCAACAACGTCATATCTCAAAAAACGTGATTTTTCAGGAGAGTGGTATTAAAGTTTAAAGGTTGAGTAAAATGTAATAAAAATAAATATTAATTCTGCTCTCTAGTGGCTAAATATTGAGTGTGAGATATGGTGATTTTGCAGGGATATACTCCTCTTACAGGGCACTCTGAAGACAGGCATAACTAAAAATTGCCGATTTTTGAGATAAGACGTTGTTGAAAGGAGTGGGCGACATATGAATGTATATGGTGACTGGTCCCATCACAAAAAACAATCTTGCGACTCTCGTGAGTGAATGGCGAATGATATGAAAAAAAATCCCTTTATTTTCATATCTACCTCTCGGCATGTTTTCATTTAAATAAATAACCGTTAAATTTCCACTGAATATTCAGGTGCACTTCTTAAAGTCAAATTCCTCTGTTTCACATCAATCAACATTGTTTTCTTGCGAAACTAAAATGTAATGACGGTTTAATATTGTTTAACCCTTTAGCGGGCGCGCCCGTGTACAAAGTGCAACATTTTCGTAATTGTGAATGGTTTGTTTTTACATGTAAGGTTTGAATGTTCTAAGCAGTTTCTATTTATAGCTACACCCTTTCTAATGCAGGTCTCATTTTCTGACACTTATATTCCTTTCCATTTATTGTTAGTCGTGATTTAACCTGGATAAACCAGCGATTATACTGGATTACAATACGACAAAAGCAGGAGTTGTTGTAGTCGATCAAATGTGCAGATATCACACGGTATCCCGCATATCACGAAGATGGACAATCTCACTGTTCTTTTAGGTTTTTGGACATAATAGGAATCCATTCATAGGTTGTCCTTAGATCCAATAAACTGGACAGTTTTGAAATAAGACGATTGCATCTGCATTCTTTGGCCTTTAATTATAAATATATCTCAATATTATCAACATTTTATATCTTGTCATAAAAAACAGAATTATTATTTTGAATTTGAAAAAAAAGTTTATTACAAAAGGAATAATCAAGGTTGAAATAGACGTTGCTCTTTGTGCCACGCGCTCTTGGTAGTGTTCCAAAAATTGGCGCGCCCGTGGAAGGGTTAAAAGGATGCTACGACATATTTCTCCACTTCCACCTAATGGCCATTTTCGTACGAGACTATAGAAGTAATGACACCGTAAGCAATGTATACAGTCTGCGGTTACGCAATTCATATCATCATTCCAACAATTTTTGCAGCCTGAATATCTAGTTCAAAAATAAACATTCGAGTCAGTTTACCCTACTATATTTTTGTTGTTGGTAATGATGGAATTCCATATGCTGACTTTTCAAGACTGCTAGCTTTTTATACTCGTTTCATGACCGTAAACCCAACATTCTTAATTGCTTCAAAAATTAAACTTTTTTTTAATAAATGATGCAATAAGTTATGAATGACTCGGAAATATCAATATAAAAAAGTACATCAATTAAAAGAGTTTATCTTGATCCACGCAACAGTCAATTATCGAACTATTTCGTTTCTCAATTAATGAGGATTATTCAAGTCTTGCTGTAAATGAATAAATAAAAAAATTACCCTATTATATAAAGAACATTTGTGGCTGGTTGAAGTGACACCGATAAAAAATTATCTTCGAGGCATAGATGCCGTAAAAAAAACTTTTTTACTACAATAGTCACTAAAAAATTAATTCGTTTAGTTCGTAGAATAAAACAACTATAAAGATTTCTACTACTTCTATCCAGACTGGGGTGTATATAATTTGAAGTGGCACTGTAAATGAATTGGATACAAACACCGTTTATACATGAAACAATGTTTATTAATATCTTTGCACATGTAGGTTTTGCTTTACAGAAATAAGCATACGTACTACTAGTACGAAATATATATATGCATTCAATAAAAATACACTTTGCAATACTCACAAACTAGAAAGTCAAACCAGCAGTTCTGCTACGTAAACTTTTGGCCCCCTAAGCACAAGCGCCGGTTAACACCTGAAGCTGCTTACCTCGTAGCTCCCTCTCGCTTATCTATCAACTTTTTTCTTTAATCAAGCTGCATGGTATTTATACCAAGCGCGTATGCCGAAATTAGCATATCTCAAGCAGCTTCTTTAATTTATTCACTCAAAAGTTCGATTCTTGTGAATCGAATCTTATGTATACCTTACACAACCTCTAAAATATTTCAAATGATCCCTAAATCTTAAAACTTTTCCTGTATTAAATTTTACTGCTTAAGAATCATGTATTTTTATAAAAAACAATCAAACATTTTCAATCTAGAATAAGAATTTTTTATTTTGCATTAAACATATTAACTCTTTTTTTAAATTTTTATACCCAAGACGTATTTTAAACCCAATTTATCATACATTACTACTTTTAAGTTTTTGACAATAAATCCTTTTGAAAATGAAATTACAAGTTCTGTTCCGGTATCCTCCCAAAAATGCCTATAAAAGAGTCAATATTTTCTACCTAAGCCTTGAATTCTTTAAACGACCGGTTTTTTTTTCGTTCTTTTGACGTCCCTGGAGATATCCAGAGTGAAGCGAGAGCCGTAAAATGAATAGCTTAGAAGAGAAGCCTTATGCTTCATCTATTCCTTCAAAGAATCAATTTTTAGAACTGTTCCATCAAAGCGACCGATAACTTGACTGATATTTTTTTTTCTTTTTAAATTTATCGAGACATGGTATGTCGTAGGGAATAGATTTAATCGCCTGTCTAAAAAAATATATAGCCATTTGTAGTATTAATAATTAATATTAAAAGAGAACGATATAATATTTCAATTCAAACTTCCAAACGAAACTGCATTTGATTAAATAGAAAACATATATAACGTATAGACATAATTTAAAAAATCTTTTATCTCCTCGGTGACGTCTTGGTGAATTTATTTTCTCAGTGACTTAAAACTGGTCTTAAAAGATAATGAGGTTTAGTTAGACCACTCTTTTGCATCACTCCAAGTCTTTTTACCAAGTTACTTACTTTATAAAGTTTTTCTGTTTCACAATAACTTATAATCGATTAGTGAATAATAATACGGTATATCTGAATAATCATTTGTTTTGTTTGATGGATCTTCTAAGTTATTTTGAAACTGAAACAGTACAGTTGCCGATTTGAGAACAGTCTGGTACAATTCCAAGATCAAATCTCCTCGCTAATAAGGGAGAAAATTACACTCGCGAGAATGTAAATTCTGATATAAATACACTCTTTGATAACACGTCAAGAAGTTATCACTGTTATTTTTTAATACAATCGTCTCATCTTTACCATAATGCAGATTTTACACTTTAGTCCCATATTAGAGGTCAAATGACTACGGTAGACTTCAATATCGGAGGTCAGTCGGCAGTAGACGTCAGTACAAGTTTTCTGCATTAAATGTATTTTCTGAGGTTTTGCTATTTTCTTTTAATTTTAATTTCTACTTTAAAAAAATAAAGAAAACAAAATGAATGATGTTAATCGTAGTTGTGCCATAGAGGAATAAATGTAATTCGTATATCATTACAGAATCAAATGGAGGATTCTTTTACGGCAAAAGAAGAGCAATCGCTTCTTTTTCATGTCACATTTTTTTTCACTCAATAAGAAAATATATATCAATGAGAAAAAATATGTGGAATGCATCTGTCTGTACATCACCTGCGGCAATGAAATCCTTACCGTTTTGACAAGGAAGAATGCAGCCTACCGCAACCCTAAATTCGTCCCTGACCTCGGCATATTTCAGGATCGATTTTAAATTAGAAAAAAATCTGAAACATTCGTAGCCAACTGAGGCGAATGGAAAGCAATGGGATAGCCTATTAAATAAAAACAATCCCTAAACAAACCTCCCCCGTCCTACGAGTATTGCCACACTTGCTTAGTCACTGGGGGCTACCATCTTCAGGCCCACTTACACAGATTATAACTTGCCATCAAATGCAAATGCACAATCTCCGATGCGCGACGTATGTACCACGAACATCATGTATCATGTGCAGTCCTAGAACAGCTAGTGTCAAACAAGTACCAAGCGAGGTCTAAGCTATACTGGTTGTGTCTGCCAAGAGTGGGTGTTAGATAAACTAAATTAAACTAAACTAACTACCTGCAGGTTTTCATCCAATGTCATTTGTAAATATTTTAGAGTATAATATGGAGGACATCATAACCCAGTAAAAATTATCCTTATGATGTATATGTATGTATTAGGTAGAAATATATCGTTTTTAATGTTTAAGTGTCGACGAAAACTGCTCCTAGAACATTAACTGCTATGGCAGAGCTTCCTAAAATTCCAAACTTTTAAAACTTGCTTCAGTTCGATTCAAAAACTCCTTCAGTTACCCACGTTCAACATCATTTATCATCATCAATATCACCATATATCATCATCATCAACAACAACAACAACAACATCTATCAACATCATCATCATCATCAACAACAACATCATCTATCCTCTATCATCAACAACAACAACAACATCATCATCATCATCTACCATCATCAGCAACAACATCCACGTCATCATCATCATCAGCCCATGTTCAGGAATTTCTACCAAATTCGGACATATTAAACTTCGTCCTAATTGCTTCAAAGTCAAGATAATAACGTTTCGCAAGAAATATTTAAAAAAGAGAAAAACGTAAATCCTGTAACCATTCAAGTAACTATTCTAGTATCTAAGGCAGTAACACACTATTTTCGGGTTAAAGAAATGTCTCTTTAGAAATATAACATTCTATTCATTAACTCATTTCAAACAGTGTTGAACTAGTCCATTCATTGGGTGATGATATTGCTAAATTATTTGCGATTCCATACGTTTTAGAATATTCGAAATAGGAAATATAGATGTGTTGATTTAAGACTTATGCAATCGGTATTTTGAAAGAAAAATTTTGAGAAATTTTGAGAAGAATCGGGAGAAGAGAAAGAAGTCATGTTTTATTCCATAAAAAATTTAACTTCCTCAGACCTAAAGGAAAGAAAACCTCTATAGCCGACTAAATATTGATACACAAGTCCCTTCTCTGGAATTTTAAGTCATAATTTTAGAAAAGAAAATAGAAAAAAAAATTGAAATCCTTCCAATCCTTCTTTAATTATTTATTTTCAAAGTATCTGTTTCCAAAGAACTTCGTATCTTAAAAGTCTCGCATTGAGACAATGTTCGAAAAAGAAGTTCAGACTTTGCCCGAGACTTCTAAGTAAGAATACGCATTTAACCATATTTGCATGATGGGAATGGCTATACGGGACATTTTAACCTTTCGCCAGCCCAAAAAAAAAAAAAAAAAAAAAAAATTCGGACGTTCTTCATTTTAAGTCCAATGCATAAAAAAGTTATAGAAAATTCTTCGCTTGTGTAACAAATAGAACACAAGAAAATAAACTTTCTCTTTTTTTCCCTATAAAATTTTGTTTAACCGGCGAAACAATTCTTCGCGAGCCTAATGTGAAAGGCGGGAGTATAAAAAAAAGAATGGTCTAAAAGTTCCATAATATCGATCAACAGGCTTTCTTGTTATCAGCAATATATATTCCGTACTCGAAGTGTACTTTTTTCTTTGATTCTTTGCTATTTGGTTTACTGGTATCGCTTAGAACTTTGAAAGCAGTCAGCGAGGTTTTGCGGGTACACCCTTTTTCGATAAATTGAGGTGGAGGGGAGGTCGGGTTTATCGAGTTTTGACATTCCACCTTTCCCAAAAATGAAACTCGGGCCAAAGTTTTTTTTTCTTTTTTCTTTTACCCCTTAAATCAAACTTTTTTTCCTCGGTTCTGAGCAGCATAAAGTAAAGAGAGAAAGGAATAATATGTAATATACAGAATAAGAAAAGACGTCAGTGCTTAAAACAATGTAATTAATGTTGTTTTATTATTTAATGAATCTCTTTAATGTGTTTGTAACATTTGGGTTACAAATATATCAAATAAATGCTTTTGTGCAGTTGTACATTTTTTTTCTGGGTTCTAAATATTATGAAGTAAAGAAAAAATAATAACCTTATGTAATATATAGAATAAATTAAAACACATTCGTGATTAAAACAGTTTAATTAACGTTAATTTATTACTTAATTCATGAATTTATTTCATTTACTTGTAACATTTAACTTTTTTCCATATTTAACAAGATATAGTATCCATATATATAAAACGGTTCCGTAACTGAGTGACTGACTGACTGATTGACAGATAACGCACAGACCAAACCGCTCAACCTAAAGGGCTGAAATTGTGCATGGAGATTCTTGTCATAGTGTAGGGGTGCACTAAGAGAGATTTTAAAAAAATTCTTAGATTTTTTAAATTAAATTTTCAAGCTATTTTTGTAACATTTTTTAAAGTTTGCATTTAAAATAATAATTTGGGGGTTGTAAAACTTATATCACGAGAAAGATCATAAAAATTCCTGAAGAATGAAATCTTTTTAAAATTTTTACCTCCATTTTCTGATATTTGGTGAATTTTTAAAGATTAATTTTTAGAATTTATGTTATTAAATGCTGATCACATGGTTTCTTTTCTTTTTGTGATACTTTAAATTAATTTTGCGTCATGTGCATAACAACGAAGTAAATTGACAAAAAATATTAAAGTTTGGGAAAAGGTAAAATTTAAGCACTATACTAATTGAGGTGGAAGTTTTTAATCCAAAATAGTATGTTTTATGAATATCAAACATACAAATTAAGTGCATACATTGACCATTGTGATTAACTTGAATATTTTCTTCTACATTATTTTGTCTATAAAAATATTCGTTACGATTTTTTTATAAATAAATAAATAAATAAATAAATAAATAAATTTATATATATATATATATATATATATATATATATATATATATATATATATATATATAAATTTATTTATATATATATTTATATATAATTTTATTATTTAATGAATGTCTTTAATGTATTTGCAACATTTGAGTTACAAATGTATTAAAGAAATGCTTTAGCACGTTTGTACGTTCTTTTCTGAATAATAAATACCATAATGTAAAGAGAAAATAATAACCTTATGTAATATATAGAATAAATTAATCCCATTTGGGATTAAAACAATTTAACTAACGTTAATTTATTACTTATTGAATGAATTTATTTAATTTACTTGTAACATTTGTTCCATATTTAACAAGCTATATCTTCATATAAAAAGGAAATTTAGAAAGCAATAAAATCCAGTATTTGTTATAGAGTACTCTAGTTTATGGTAAACTCAGCTTTGATGACGAATTCATTAATAAATTAAGACAATTCATCATTAATGTTAGCTGAATGAATAGAGTTGTTTATCCTAAAAATAGATAAATCGGTTTAGTGTAATTTAGACATCTACAAACCAAAGTAGTTTATAAAATTATTTATATCTGTCAGATGTGAAAACAACACAAATATAATGAATCTACGAACGAGAACAAATGACACTGAAAGGTAGTTAAAACACTGATAATATATGTAAGTAATGTAATGTTGTTCCTTCAGTGTAAAGGGAACTAAAATAAACTTTTAATTTTTATCTTCAAAGTGAAACATTAAAGAGGCTTTGTTTTTTTCTTCGCAAGTTACCAAAAGTATAGTCATCCAAATAGTGATAACGAACTTTTCATTGCATGAGTAGATACAGCAATATATATATTAATTTAGAGGGGCGTACAATATGTTACAAGGAATGGTAAAACAAACGAAAAGCACAAACAATGAGCAAGACAAATGTAAATTAGCCCATTAGTCCTCTAACTTCCCAATATCTGTCGCAGTTAGAGATAGACTTCAGTGCAGTGCATTACATCAGGCCTCCTTCATTCATCACCTCTTCGGAGTGCACACAACATATATAGGCTCTGCAAAGATGTTAATTCGGAATAGGTGGCCTACAAGGCATTGATATCCAATGTACAAACGGAACATAGCAACAGCTTGCATCCTAACCTTGTCTGAGATGCCCCGAAAGGAATCTATCCTACGCTTGGAAGATTCTTTGATAGATTTAGGCATAGTAACATAATGATACTATTTTAGGTACATAACCTAAAGTTACCGTTTATTATGTAGGTTCTTTTCTAATACTAAATTTGACATTTTCATTTAATTTCTTACTCTATGATAATTAAACGTATTGGCACATATTGGAAATAATATACCCAAACAGTTAAAACTAACAATATGGAGATACTTTTGATAGAACAGGGAGATATACATTTTAAAAATGTTGTATGAAATATTTCAATATTTGTTTCAACATTATAACCGTAGTATTTTTAACACTAGAAAAACGGTTGCCATCATTTTGACGGTTTCGGTCATACTATTGAGCGCTATGTCTGTAATTATGTCCTCGGGCTTCTGAAACTGAATGACTTTTTTCTAATTTTATGAGAAACTAGCTGATCCAGCAATGCTTCGCTATTGCTAGATTTGAGTATGTATATATATATATATATAGATTAAATGATCCTAATTGAAAGTTTAATGTCAATTATTGTATTTAGTTGAAAGTAGATATTTACATATATATTATAAATTTTATGTTTTGGATTACATAAATTGTAATTACTGCTTTATTCAATTTTAAATTCATTGCAATGCTCTTGGATATGCAATTTTTTAGGTGATTCCATTTGGCATATATACAAACGAATCCCTTGGTTTTCCTAGACGGGAGCATGCAACGTTGTCCATCAGGAAAACATGGATTCTCCAAATTCAATCCGCATATTTGCAATGCCCACCTTGTGATTTGTTTATCGTTATTCCAAAAGCCAGATCAATTTGAAATTGCAATCATTTAAATTGGAATTGCATATCTGTTGGTATCATTGATATACGTAATATTAGCACATCTTCTCCTTTGGATTTACAACTTAAAATTGTTGTTTTAATTACATTGTATAATAATCTCTTGACTGCCAATCTGGTACCATTGCGAATACGGAGTGTGTCAATGTTTCTAAGAAGAGTGATAGGAACACAAACCTTCAGAGTAATGTTGTGTGGTAGCAATCAAGATAAATCAAGTGAATTTAAGAATTCAGTTGGATAATTTTCTGCAGTGGTGCACGCAGGATTTAATCTTGGGGGGGGGGTCTTTTTTTTAATCATGAAGTCGCTTTTTAGGTCTTGAAACAAAATAAATATTAGGAAACAAAATTCAACTTACGTTGAAAATTTTAATATTTTCCTCTGTTTTATTTTTTTTTCTTTACCGTTAGACCCACGTGGTTTGTTCATAGTCCACAGAAATGAAAAAAACCTTCAGAATGTAAATATTTTTTTGTAGGATATTACTTATATTTTCCTTATTATTTATATTTTCCTTATAATGCTTAAAACCCTATTAGGAGCTTTAAAATTTATAACTTTGTATATTTTTTTTAATCATGAAGTCGCTTTTTAGGTCTTGAAACAAAATAAATATTAGGAAACAAAATTCAACTTCCGTTGAAAATTTTAATATTTTACTCATTCTTATTTCTGTTTTTTCTTTACCGTTAGACCCACATGGTTTGTTCATAGTCCACAGAAGTGAAAAAAAAAACTTCAGAATGTAAATAATTTTTTTTGTAGGATCTAATTTTATTTTTAGTTCTACATTTAACAGCCAAATAAAACAGAAGTTCAGAATTCTTACTTTAAAGCCATCTCGAGCGTCGTCCATCAGAGCTTTTCAAGAAGCGAAGGCGTCGTAATATTATCTCCCCGAGCAACAAGGTCCTGATAAACTTCGTTTTCATTAACAACATGGCACTTTAATCTGCCATCTTGCTCGACATCAAACTCTACTTTATTGCTACAGCAGCGTAATGCGGAGCACGGAACGCAATTCCGGCCATGGAAATTATCCAAGAATATTCGACATTAACGGTGATGAAGAGCTTTTATATCCAAACATTTATGACTTGCCAGATACGGTCATATATAACACTCATGCCCAGGAATTTCGCTGCACAACGATATAAATGTTATAGCAAGTATCAATGAGTACAAATGGCTGGGTCGTTGTAGCTTTATGCGCATTTGTCAATTTATGACCAGTCAGCATTGTGCGATCAGGAGGAAACTACAAAACGCTTGCTTTTACTATTGGAAGGTAAAATAAAAAAGCTAGCCATGTTTCATTATTTAAACATTTGTGGATAAAACAATTGAATAAACAAATTAAACATGAATCAATACTAATTACCTGTTTTATGGGAAATCATTTCTACAAGACACCATTTCTAAAAACACATTATTTTGTAATCAATGTTTCTAATAATGAAAACTTTAAATCTTTAATTTGGATTGAAGCTTTAGCAGATTTGAAGCTTAAGTTTAGTATTTTCTTTTCCGATGATACAGAATATCGTGTTTTTTGTTAGAAAAATATACAAAATTGATTACATTTTGAAGTTTTCTTAATCATTTTTTATTCTGTGGACTATAAATGGATTAAAGGTTGCTTTTACAACCTCATGTCTCATAAAATATACATTTATTTTTATTAACAACATTCCAGGTACTCTTTCAGGAATTATATTAAATACAATTTATATTAATATTATTTAAACATAATTGGAAAATGAACTTTACATTATCAATAGTTTATTTCTATCAAGATAATTAGAATTTCTGAAAACCGTATATGTGAAATATTTGAGGAAATGCCTGAGGAAAAGTGTATTTATTTTAAAAATCAGTACATTGTTAAACAACCTCTGCTTACAATGACTGTCGCTATCCTATGGAATATGCTTTCAATCAATTTCTGGTATTTGTGTGTATTTCTGAATTAAAGCCTTTATCAGAGAGCGTTCTCAGTGGCAGACATAATCAGCATTCTAGCTCATTCAACAAGCTTTCGAAAGGATTCAGGTCGAAAATCTGAGCCTTCCAATCTGGTTTTGCTGGTTATAGTTCTTTATACCAAGCCTCTAAAGTTCTAGGAATTGCAAAATGCCAGCACTCTACATTGTAGGGAGTAACATAATCATTTAAAATGTAAGATGGAGGAAAAGGGCAGATGAAGGCAAAAACAATCAAAGAAATAAATCCCTCACTGCAGAAAAATGCCCAGATCATCATAGAGCGTCCTCCGAAATTCAGAATCGGAACAAAGGAGTCGGAAAAAAACTCTGCCCAGGCACGTCCATCCCATCTGAAAAGTCTTAACTGTGACTCATCACTATGCATAAACTTTACTTTCTCATCTATTATCCCCAAACCATGTGTTAAATCCTTACAGTCCCTTACTGGCGCTTGGCTGGGTAATGTGAGGTTTATGTACAGCGAATCTACCATGGTATTCAATGTTATGTAGTTCCCTATGAAATTCACGAGTATATCTGTCATATGATATCAGTTCCTGTGGTTTGGGATACCTCTGAAGCCACCGCATATACAGTGAAAGGGCAATACCTCTAAAGAGTTCTCACTAACCATCTCTTATCCTCGATTGTCCAAATTTTGTGGCCTTCCAGGTCGAGATTTCAGCATTACTTTCAGCGTTTCATCTTCGAATGACATTTGCCATAGTTAATTTCGGGGAGCCCGAAATCTCAATTTTCGGCATTTGCCACAGTAGATTCCATCGGAATTCAAACTTTTGCTAAGTGATCACGTTTGTATATACTAATTTGCTCTCAATGCATCTTTATTTGCAGATTTGAAATGTCCAATTATTATTGGCTATATATACATATATATAATACTCTATATAAATGCACATATAAATGCTCAGAAACATGAACGTAGGAGGGCATTGCGTAAGATATGACCTTTTATAATATCCAACCGCCTACGATATGTAATAGGATTAGAAAATTTTATACATCTAGTTCTAAGCATGAACACTTTCGCAGACAGTTCGTTAAGCTTTTTGTTCTCTCCGTTAACATTTTGCCTGTATGCTATCTTGAATAACAAGTTTCCGAAAGAAAAGTTTATATAAAGTATAAATGGGTTTATATGAAGTCTAAATGGGTTCAAAATTAAACCAATGTGTATAAAAATGTAACCTGTTTTCGCAGATGGGATTAAACATAAACCTGGATCATTAGACTCTCAGTTAAAATGGATGATAAAGTTACGGCATCGCGAAAAGAGTCATCAATTACGTGAAAGAGTCCGAGAGTTGCAATACTGCGGTAAACATAAGTGATTATATTGGGTGTCTTTTCACAGAAGGGGCCGGTTAGTTTAGCCCACAAGTAACAAATATGACTGAAGCAGATTAAGGAAGTATAGACGCTACCAATTTATAGATTTTACAAAAACCTCTCTCCTTCCTATCCTGTTAATTCTGGCGACTATATTTAACAGACAAATGTAAAATAATACACTCTACTGTTTCACCACACTCTCTAAATTTAAAACTACAGTTTTTACTAAGCAGGCTTTTAAACATACACACTGTGACATTGTCGTAATTACTACATACTTATATAAGTATGTGATGTCCCTTTTCCTACCCCTGAACATGTCATCTATCTGCGAACTGTTGATCTGAGTACTTTCATAAACTTTAGGATAAGAGACCATAAAGTTCTTGTAATATGCGGTTTTGATGTTATAGAACGCATAAATACCAGAGTGGTTCAAGGGCTCTTCAGATTTTGACACTGTAGTGACGGCTGGAATCTAATAAACTTCGAACACTTACCAGCACTTCAAACGCCAGAGAAATCCCTTTGAATTCGCCAACCGAAGTGATAGAGGGCAAGAATCCAAGAGGCTGAGACCTGTTTTTGAGTTCAGAGAGACAGAGCTCTCCTGGTCGGCGTCCTCGATAGGCCAGAGCTGTCTTTGAACCTGAAGCCAACCTGATGATCTGACTATATATTCTAACTCGCTGTACATACTTGCTTTAAATGTAGTAGTTGTAGTATGTTTAACGTATCGTAGTAAATAGTTGATGGGAAAAGGTTTCTCTTATTATTAACTACAGTACAACACACAAACATACAGATTGAGAAGAAGGCAATGTAATGTATGCGTAGAACGTGAAAACAAAATTCACGCACAATATTTAAATAGGAGTTAATATTATTCAAGCTTCAAAAATAAATTACCATTCATCGTAAAGCATGTTTTCATCTTTTAATTTTTTAAATAGTGGGTTTCAAGGCTCTTATAACAGGTTATATTTAATTAATTAGAGTAATCTTGGGGAAGAAGAGGATCGACAGCACTTCCAAGAGCTTGATGGTTCAAAACCATCAAAGCACACTCAAACATGCGTTTAAGTATCTATTGGAAGGATATATAAAATTTAAAAATTGTTGACTTTGATGCTTTATAACATAAAGTGAATCATTGGGTTTAAAACTTTTGAACGTTGCCTCCATTCAGATCTACCAAATCATACATACACATGTACTTTAGTAGCCACTAGAGAAGTATATTAAATGAAATCTATATAATTTCTGATGTAATATCAACAAATGAATTTTATGTGGTTAAATATGTTATAGATACTTTATTATTTAAGTTAAATATGTGATATATAACTTTATTATTTTTAGAGGGTTTCTTATAAATATCTCTGTTGTATATAAAAACAGAGTTTATATGAAGTCGTATATAATTTAAACACCTCGAAAAAAATACTTTGAAAAAATATCAGCTCGATATAATTATTTTCACTGATTTCATTTATTCTTGGGAGTGTTTGCATAAAATAAAGAAATAAGCAAATTTTAATGCTAACGGATGGAAAAAAAGCCCTAATTAGAGACTAAGACTAGTTGAAATTGAGAATTAAGGGATTTGTATTTAATAGCATAATACTTTATGAAAAAATTTTTCAAGCTGCGCTAGAGAAAATATTTTGATGTCCCTAATACCTCTATAAATGTTCGTTCAGACATAAACGTGTGTAACGGTTTATTTTAGGTCATGTATTGGGAAAGACTTTTAAAAAGGAATTCAGGTCTAATGCAATGCTTTTAAGCAAAAACACCTTAAAAATTAAACAATTAATCTGTGGACATGCAGAACTAATCGACAAAGAAATCCCTTTAAGGAAACATTGGTGATTAAGTAAATAATAATTTTTAATGTCGTCAATGGATTAATTATTTTCTTCTTTATTTTCAACTATTCTGGATTTCTGGGTAATTTACTTTCCTGGTGTTTATGTATGCATGCATACGCTAAGATGGAAGAAGCATTTTTTTGTTAAGTAACAAATTTATTTTCTAGTTCATACCGATTTTGGGTTCTACGCTAGATTTCTAGACATTTCAGTGAAATTCAGATTTTATGTCACTAAATCTTTCAAAGTTATACACATTTAAGGAGCAGTTTTTTGTTAAGTAAGACTTTTTTTCGAGTTTTTACCAATTTTTGGTTCCAGTGAAGATTTCTAAACATTTCAGTGAAATTCAGATTTTATATCACCAAAATTTCACAGTTATAAATTTAAGGAGCAGTTTTTTATTCAGAAACAGATTTATTTTCTAGCTGATACGGATATTTGGTTTTATGCTAGATTTCTAGACATTTCAGTGAAATTCAGATTTAATGTCACTAAATCTTTTATAGTTTTACATTTAAGGAGACTTTTTTTTTGTTAAGTTAGACACTTCTTTTCTAGTTTATATCGATTTTTGGTCCGAATGAAGATTTCTAAACATTTCAGTGAAATTCAGATTTTATGTCACTAAATCTATCACAGTTATACATTTTAGGAGCAATTTTTTGTTAAGTAACTAATTTATTTTCTAGCTGATACGGATATTTGGTTTTATGCTACATTTCTAGACATTTCAGTGAAATTCAGATTTAATGTCACTAAATCTTTTATAGTTTTAGATTTAAGGAGACTTTTTTTTTGTTAAGTTAGACACTTCTTTTCTAGTTTATATCGATTTTTGGTCCCAATGAAGATTTCTAAACATTTCAGTGAAATTCAGATTTTATGTCACTAAATCTATCACAGTTATACATTTTAGGAGCAATTTTTTGTTAAGTAACTAATTTATTTTCTAGCTGATACGGATATTTGGTTTTATGCTACATTTCTAGACATCTCAAAGAAATTCAGATTTTATGTCGCTAAATCTATTATAGATACACATTTAAAGTACCTTAATATTTCGCACGCGTTAAACACTTTTTCATTTCCAAAATAAACTAAAAACGGAAGCTAAATGTTTCAAAATTATTAACAGTCCATCGTCAGGACGAGGAGAAATTCGGTGTGATTGACTGGTGTGTAGACATTTTATCTCAATTTTTGTGGGATTGAAAAAGTATTTATCACGTGTGGGTGATTCACAAGTTATATATATATATATATATATATATATATATATATATATATATATATATATATATATATATATATATATATATATATGTGTGTGTGTGTGTGTGTGTGTGTGTGTGTATGTGTGTGTGTGGTGTGTGTTAGTGTTAACGGTGACACAAGTAAGTCACAACTTGTTATTTCGCTTCTACAATTATTTTAAAACAAAATTTACCGTAGAAAAGTCAATCATATTTTTAACCCACTTAATTTAATTAATATAATTTCTAGAGAGAAATCTTCATTGTAAGTTACTATCACCCATTTGAATCAGTTAATTCATCACAGGAAACATCAAGAATATACAAATAACATTTTTCCCGTCGCTCAAACCTTGTTCCATCCGACAACAAGCGTCTAATACCCCTACGTTACTCCTTTCCGTGTAGTCACACAATGAAACAACGCAGATGCGTGCACGAAACTAATTTATGAAATCGTTAATTTGACGTGTGCTCGCGTTAATAACTCTAGAATCCGTATAATGTTCCAGGGGAAGCTGAACAGTTTCTTCCATTCTTCATCTCGCAGGGCTTATTTCTTTGGTTAGGTGATATGAAAGAAATTTATATATATATATATATATATATATATATATATATATATATATATATATATATATATATATATATATATATATATATATACACATATATATATATATGTATGTATATATGTATATATATATATATATATATATATATATATATATATATATATATATATATATATATATATATATATATATATATATACATATATATGTATATATATATGTATATATATATATATATGTATATATATATATATATACATATATATACATATATATGTATACATATATATACATATATATGTATATATATATGTATATATATATATATATATATATATATATATATATATATATATATATATATATATATATATATATATAATTTATATGTATATATATATATATATATATGTGTATGTGTGTGTGTGTGTGTGTGTGTGTGTGTATGTATAGTAAAAAAGCTTTGATTACAAACCATAAGAGCTACATTATTGCATCAGTTCGTGAATTAGTAAATATTTTTCACTACGGTAGACAAATGATAACCTTAAATAAATAAAAAAAAACATTTTCAAATATGTTAAATTCCTGCACTCTGAAAATTGCATACATTTCTAATATGACATTTCTTTTTCAGTTTAAACAACCACGACACTGTCTTTCTAAATTAATATTTAAAAAGTGACATGAGATAAGACATTCAATAAAGTAAAAAGAAAACACACTTTTATAAATATTAGTTATTTTATTGATTATTTTTATTATTTTTCTTGTATATTAATAATTAATAGCAAGGAATAAGAAAAATTATTATGTTGATTGATATATACATATATATACACACACATATATATATATATATATGTGTGTGTGTGTGTGTGTGTGTGTGTGTGTGTGTGTGTGTGTGTTTGTTTGTGTGTGTGAGAGAGAGAGAGAGAAAAAGATAGAGATTATATAATACTGGCTACGTGCCTGAATTTTACTAAAATGCTGCGCACTTTCATATTACATTATTGCAATATTAGCACGCTAGAGATGCTTTTAACGTTGTTAATGGTAGTAAAACAATCTGTTTCGAAATGCATTTAATATCTTAACACTATAATTATTATGATGATAACAGTATGCACCGTGATATGTTTATACTTAGAACAATAGCTGTAGGCCGAGTATAAAGCTAATGATTCATGTATGATAATGCATTTATCCTACCTTGATCGTAGGAAACCGCAAGCTATTATTGAAGTATGATTCTCTGGTCTATATGGAGACTTACTTAGTTGACCGTGATGTTTAAGTCTATATGTTTGGATTACAATGAAAATAATTTGAACTGATAATTTAATGGTTTAATTCTCTATCGAAGCATATTTTAAGGGATGCATTTAACAATTTCGTGACCTTGAAACCTTACATTACAAAAAATGTTTTTTTGTCGTCAAGCACATAAAAGATGATATATTTGAATTCTTCAATATTTTATTGCTACCGAATCTAAACTTACTACCATTATATTGTATTTTTAGCACGTTTTGTTTTTTCCATTACACACACACACACACACACACACACACATATATATATATATATATATATATATATATATATATATATATATATATATATATATATATATACATATATACAGTTGAACCCCATTATAACGAACTTCAGGGGACCAAAGGTTTTGATTACTTTATCCGGTGGTTCGCTATATCCGAACCGTGAAGAAAAATGCTCGAGTTCACAAAATGTATAACTCATTAATTGCAATGTGTATTCAATAATGATGCTTTAAAAATGATAAAAATCTATTAAAAATGTTCATTAATGAATTAAATCGATTACATTAAACTGACACAATACCAATTAAATTACATACAATAGGAAAACGTCGAGACCAAAATTTTCGTTCGTTATATCCGTGAATTAGTTATATACCGGATTCGCTATAACGGTCTTCGACTATCTCTCTCTCTCTCTCTCTCTCTCTCTCTATATATATATATATATATATATATATATATATATATATATATATATATATATATATATATATATATATAATGTTTTATAACAAAAGTAAAAAATTATTTTACAATGAAACTGAATATCATCCTTCAAACATATTATGCATAAACATATTAAAAAGGAGGATTTTGAATTCAGAAAATTTAAATTTCTAATCGATTTTTTATGTTTCATGATTTAAAGACATTGTTCTTAAAAATTGGGAAGAATATCTTAGGTAGAAATTGTAAAACTTCTAATATCAGTATAACCAGTTATATATATATATATATATATATATATATATAAATATACATGTATATGCTTGAAAAATAATTTCTTACCTGCTAAGGTCAACGCATATTTTTATTGCAAAAGCAACTGCAAAAAGGATCCTCTTCTTTGAGATAATCTAGAACATCTCACGATTAATATTTAATTTAACATTGTGTTTCTTAAGAGGATCGGTTACACTGATCTTAAAAGAATGCATTACATTCACGTTTTCATTCTTGTCAAACGGGATTCTTTATCGGAGAGGCGATATATAAGTTATTGATAAGCACTTTTATCAAACAACCCCTCAATGTAATCCCGAAAAAAGTTTCTCAAAGCGCCCGTAATTACGCTGGGAAGAAATTTCTGGAGAATTGAAAAACCTCCGAGAGTATCGGATCCCCTTTTTCAACTTAATCTCTAAGCGCAACGGCATCAATCAAGACCCTAGCAAGTAGGTCAATAGAAAAAAAATAATGCAGAATGAGAGAGATTTGGCGCAGAAAAAGTACAGCTACACAATTTGAGTAAAATATAAGCATCTCGTATTGTTACATTTCTCGCTTTGTGATTATCCCTTTCTTTTTCTTTTTTGTTATGCAAGGGTTTAGTAACTTTTTGGCTGCGTTTCAGATTGCGTAGTCAGACAGATTTATCATGTCCGTGCCTGGCACTGTTTTGGAGATTTTGACAGCTTCGAGGGAAAAAAAAATTAAATTCATTATCACCTGATATGGTGTGAATTGGGGGAATTATAATTGCAAAAAAAAAAAATCCTTAAACTGCAGTAATAAATAAACAGGTATAATTAGGACGAAACGGACAACATGTATCTATCAGTTATTTTCATAAATTTACATTAATTTACCGGTATCTGATTTCCAGTATCTATTGTCAAGTATACTTTATTACTGATAGACTCTGGTCTTACATTTTTAAGGAATTATGTTTAGTGCGTAGACTAAAATACATTTGAGGCTTATTATTCAGTATTGTTAGATAGTTTAGTTCATGAAACGTCGACAAACAATATAGACCAAGGCTCATTATCCACACTAAACAGTTATTTTGAAATTTGATTGAAATATGATAATTTTGAATCTTTACCTAAGGAGTCTTATAAGTCTATTAATACAGTATCAATTAATTTAAATATAATTTACTGTTTATACTATAGAATAGGGTTGATGGTCGATGATGATGAAATGCAAACACACAAAAATACACTCACACACACACACAACTACGTATATATATATATATATATATATATATATATATATATATATATATATATATAGTGCTCGATTTCTAGAAATAGAAGTGCCGGAACTGTAACCTTCCAGGGTGTGTGTGGGGGGTATTCGAAATAATATACATACATATATAAATATCACTTGTTAAGGTTGGGCATAGTATTCAGAGCATAGTTTTGAGCGTTCATAAATCTGGCGCAATATATTGCCGGATTCATGAACTGAGGTATGGTTAGGTTGTTCATTTTCGAGAGGGCTAGACTAGACATGGCTGTGTGGGGTATAGTTAGACGCTGGGTGAGTAGTGGCCTCATCACCGGAATTCGTGAGATTTACTGTAATCGCCGTCTGTGTGCAGCGACCGTTTCATTCTCGCAACATAATCGGAGGGTCAAATTACTCTATAAGTGTGTCTAAAAGACTAATGAATCGACTATTATCGGAATATTTTCCCATCAGTCTCAATAAGAAAATTATACTTTGTATACAAAAGAATGCTTTTAAACATACCCTTATTTCTTGTAATTTTATGGGGCAATTTTTAAAATTATTTTATCGTATAGAAATTTCTATTCATAAATTTCTTAGCGATATATTAGAAATATTACAAACACTATATATATATATATATATATATATATATATATATATATGCCAAAAAGCCATGCAAATACATTCAATATTGTTTGTCATAAATAGTAATAAAAATTTCAGTAATATTCTTAGCAAATCTAAGAAATAAAAGAAAATAATTTCATTATTGTATCTTTTTAAAATTTAACAATTCACTTTAAAGTTCATATCTAATGAATATGTTTATATCTTAAGTTTTTTTAATTTTGACTAAACAATGTTTTAATTCATTGGTCACAATGTATAACAATGAATAACAATAATAAAATAAGAACTTCATGTAAAACTGATAGTTTATTTAAGAAATGGAAGAATTTTTTTTTCCTTTTTTAAAACTTTTAAAAGTAATCCCGCAATTTAAGGTTTTTATATGCGGTACATCTTAACTAAATTATGTTTTAATACATTTATAGTATAAATTACATTGTAGAAAATAATAAACATGTCAGTTTATGATTTATTGTTTAACAAAGACATCTTTGTTTGGATATAAATTAATATATGCATTATTCTTTTTCAAAAAGACATGTTCTGTTTTTCCCATTTTTAAAGATAAAATGTGTAATGCATTTTCATGCATGGATTGTTACAAGTTCGTTTTTTTTACATCGATGCATATTTTATCAGGTTCAATTAAGGGCGGTCATAGCATCACTCTGGCGTTCAGATTTGTATCGTCGTGCTTAATATGCAAAAAAAAAGGACAAATATATTTATATGCACGGTGAATAAATATTTCAACTTTTAACCTTCCTACAGAAAACTTTCTATTTTATTCATCGGATAAATATGCATCAAATTAGACAATTAACAAATAACAGGAATAGAACTGAAAACTACTTCTTACTCACATATTGCGTATTTTCAATACCTAAAAACATATATGATCATTTTTTTAATCGGATTTATTTCCGAATTAAATGTAAAGCTAACAACATTATTTAAATATCTTATTTATATATATATATATATATATATATATATATATATATATATATATATATATATATATATATATATATATATATATATGTGTGTGTGTGTTTGTTTGATTGTTTTTTTGTCTGTGTTTGATTGCCGAGTCAACAGGTATTTTAAAACAAGGGTTTTGAAATAAATAAAACGAGAATCTTTGTGTTCCAGATTTTTAAAAGCTTCAATGCTTTTCCAAAATATTTGTTTATCTGCCGCGTATAAATGTATGCATTATATTTTGTTTCAGAAAAAGAATTGTGTATAATCATTTGAAAACATTTTTGCATATTGGGAATTTTTGTACTGTTTTGAAAAGGGAAGACTATTCATTTACTCATCTGTAATTAAAATAATGTTAAAATTGCATTAAAACTCTGAAGCTATGAAATTTGAAAAAAAAAAAACCTCTGAAAAGTGGAAACAAAGTAAATCTTTCTAACCGTAAAACATTCGGAAGAAATAATCAGTAAGAAAATATTAAAACTTCTAAAGGAATTGTAACAATTCAATTTAAATTACAATATTAAGAAAATAAAGATTTCTACAGAATGCACTTTAATTAAATGCAAATGCATTTTACCGAAGCAGAAATTACAGAAATATTTTTTACTGATCACAATTTTTCGGAAACAATTTAAATGTTTTAATATTTCGTTTATAAGACAGTTAAGAAACTCGCATTACAGAACAAGCATAAATTAAAATCCAAACTTTGCTTCTTTGGATGCTTAAAAATAACTGACTCTTTATTTGTTTTACTTGTACTTTATATTTGCTTTTCTCAAAAATCAGTACCTTTTTGTAAGGGCAAGAAAAAAGCAGCTCTGGAGTGAATTCTGTTCTCCTGCAGGAAAGAAACGGGAAAATAAAATAAGAAAATGAGAATAAATGGCATGCAGTAATCCTTATTTCTTCTTTACAACTGTTGGTTTTGAAAGAATTTATGTAAATAAGCACTTATACCTCCCTGAAGAAGTTAATGCGGAGGTTTTAGCATTTTTTAGTGAATGTGATATTTAACTTAAAAGTATCTGTATACTGCCGGAATTTTAATCAATACCAAGTACAGTTTTTTTTCTTCTTTACTATTTCTTGATGTTTACTTTTTTACTATTCCTTAATGCAGGGTAAATGGAAGTAAATAAAAATGTTTATATGCGAATAAAGTAAAAAAATGATAATCATATTTGCGGTGAATAGCCATTTCAACATTTAACTTTGGAAAAAATAAAACTCACTATTTTATACATAGGATTAAAATGCCTCCATTGGTAAATATGTAAATGCTGGAAATAAAATCAAAAACTAATTTCTGTTCATATATTGTGTTTATTTAATATCTAAAAGAATATGATTCTTTTTTCAGTAACACAAATTACCGTCTATACTAAGTGTAAAGATAATTACATCACTTAAATTTCTTATAAATAAATAAATAAATAAATAAATAAATAAATAAATAGATAAATAAATAAATAAATATATATATATATATAGATATATATATATATATATATATATATATATATATATATATATATATATATATATATATATATATATATATATATATATTGATATATATATTGGGGAGGAGGGTAATACGTATCAAAAACTTAATTATAAAGATTATAAGAAACACGGTTATAAATGTGTTCAACAATAATGTACATGGGGAATGAGACGTTATCGAGGGAATTTATCATTAAATGTTCGACAATAATAACAGTGAGATTGTTCTTTTCTCTAGCGTTTAATTATCTGATAACATCATACTATCAAATTTATATGATAACATTGAGCAAGATTTTCAAGGAAATTGCATTTTTGTATGTGTTAACTATTTATTTTTTACGCCTTTAAGCCTATTGCGTTTCTGTCATTGCTCTGAAAAATTTACTGTTTCTAATTACTATCTTTTTTCTTCTCTTCCAACGTAAAAGCAAAAAAAAACTTTATAATTCGTCTTTTCTTAATTATTCATGGTGCGAACCCAAGGGCAAGAGGTCAAAAGTATTGATATCCGATTTATTCACAACCGCATTCCATATATTATAAAATAATTACTTTTAAAAGATTTATGATATTTTCTAAGAACCTTGCTTCAAAGAAATATTCAGAATCTGTAGCGAAATAATACCTTTTACTTACTCTCTCTCTCTGTTTTTTTTTTGAATAAATAAATAAATACAAAAATAAATAAATATATATATATATATATATATATATATATATATATATATATATTATAAGACATGTAGCAATAGTAATTTTCAAAAATATATCTTTTGAAATTAAACTTGTTAGAAAAATAGTAGTAAATTTTAAATAAATAATAAAGTGGTTTTATTTGAATTTCATAAAAAAACATATGTAATCATGTATTAAAACATACAAACCAGTCGTATAATGACTTTACTTTGAGAATAAATCAAAATTTCTTAGCATTACATGTCTCTAGTTACTGCAGTCTATAGTATTCTCCCAAAGAATAGGAAGTTACTTAAGCAGAATATAACTTAGAGAATAAAAGTATTATCAGAGTAAAATTATTTCGAAATGTTAGAAGACGAAGGTATCAACTTGCTCAGTGACATGAAGTATCGAAAGTAGAAAAAATTAGTTGAATTAAATGTTACCTCCTTATCTAAAAACTAAAACACCAAATATTTAAGTATATATTTAATATTAGATGACATAATATTCCTTGAAGTGACAGCATTTTTCTGCTGAAGATTTTAAACAAAAGTTTCTAGAGTAAAATTAGATTAATAATCCACCCGTATTTTAACATGCAAATAAAATACAAAGACATATTAAAATGTCTATTCTGGCCATTAATAATTTCCATTATTATTTCATGATTATGTTTATTCTTGAGGAATTACATTGTTTAATTCCAGAACTTGTTCCTACACAAATGAAATGGTACTAATAATTCGCAGGCTGAGTAACAAGTTTCAATGAATTTACTTTTCAATAAGACCTAACGATCCTGAAATTTCTGATTAACGATTTAATTTGTTTAACTCGCAGAAAAAAAATGCAGCTCGATCCCTTTCTAAAATTTTAATTGAAAGTCCTAACTTGTTAATAGGAGTGGATGTAAAATCAATTAAAATGACTGTTGTTGAACTCAAATATTTGTAGTTGATTTCGACAAATATTTGAATTTAGATATTTGAGTCTACACAAATGAAATTAATTTCAATAACATGTTGGATGAAGTAGAAGTTTTATTGAAATACCCTTTCAGTAAGGTAAAATGATCCTGAATATTCTGCTTGGTGATTGAAGGTATCTGCATATGTTCGGAGTTTGTTTTTAAATATATACAGTACTGATTAAATACATGTATTTTTTTAATTCAAATGTGATATAAAATCATGAAAACAAATACAATTTTGGTAAAAATTTCATAAAATTTTAAAATATAGGGAATTAAAAAAAATTAATACAATTTCCTGCTTTACCCTTTCAGGCTCAACAACCCCCATTTTATGTAAAATAAAAGAAATTTTATGTAAAAGAAATTTCAGGATAAATTCAATTTTCATTTACTCAAGGGTAATTGATAAGGATAAATATAATTTGAAGCATAAAATAAAACGTGCATTAAAATGGAGTAAGAATTGTGTACAAAATATATGGTACTAAGTACCTACATCCTATCTGCAAAAGATTTTTCACAAAAAATTTTCGCGAAAAATATCGAAAAAAAAATTTAATATTTTTCTACTTTTTTGCATGATTACATTGTTAAAAATTTGTTTCAAGCCATCGTTAGTTAATACATGTTTAATACAATAAATGAAAATTATGCAGTAGATCGTAGTTTTTTTCCTTTGAGCACAGTTAAATTATACTTTAACATAAACCAATTTGATCAGCACGATCCTAAAATATGTTCTGCTCATGATTCAACGTTCATTCATTCATTTAGTTCCTTCGTTTCGGGTTAATGGAAAGATTTCGTTTTCTTAATCTTTAAACTTAATTTAGTTAATCACCCGTCTAAAATAACAAACGCTAAAACAGTATATGGTGATGGGAATTTTTTTCCCTATTTCCTAGAACAATTCTAATCCTGAAATAGTCTTTAAAATCCCCAACGTAGTAATTGGAAGAAAACAAATGCTACTTTTAAAAAACTATGCAAGAAATGGAAAGTGCACAGGATTTATTTACAGACTACGAATTTGTAAATACTTAATACATTCTAACGAGAATATATTCATGACATATTGTACAGAGGCTGTTCGCACATTTTTTAGACGATTTTGGTAAGCGGTAATAAAAAATCGTTTGCTGCAAAAGAAATAATTGCAGTTGTACTATGTTTTTAAAAGTCAAAATTATCGTCTGCGGCTTGAAAGTTTTGTTTTCATTCAAAATGGCGTTTTTAACAAAGCAGTGGCTCGAAGACTACATTTATGCTCTTTCCGAAGAGAAATATGCACACTCCGTTATCCAGAAACGATGTGAGAGTCATGGTTTTGTGATATCTAAAGCGTCGATAGGTAATATCGTCAACAAGAAAGGAAAAAAAACGTCAAATTGCAGCCTCAAGTGGGACAAAAATTCCAAACAAGTATCCAAGGAAAAAACAGACATCTTCGACTATTGCAAAGGTACGTTGTTTAATGTTAAAAGAAAATCCCCCTAGTCAAAGGACAGTTGCAAAATCATTAAAATGCTCGGTGTCCACTGTAAACAAAATGATAAACGTTGATTTAAATCTTAAGAAAGTGAAAAAACGCAATGTGCATCGTCTTCTTCTAAATCATATCGAAGAACGCAGGACACGCTGTAGAATTCTATATGAGAAACACTTATCCAAAGAAAAATGGAAAACAATTGTCACAATAGATGAATCATGGGTGTATTTAAATGATTGCAACAAAAAAAGAGCCATTTATTATCATAAAAAGGGAGAAAAAAATTTAAGTACATGGTTCAAAGAATCAAAAGAAAGTTTTTCTAAGAGATTCATGACTGTTGCTGTTTTTTCTTATAATGGCAAGTTAAAAATAAAGAGAGTGGGAAAAAATGTCAAGATTGACTCCAAATACTATCAGGAACATATTTTATCTCCAATTTTTCTGAATGAAATACCATCGTTTTACCCACAGTGCCATCAATCTGTGAGACTCCATCAGGACAAAGCTAGCAATCACACATCAAAATCCACTGTAAATTTCCCAAAAGAAATGGAACAAAAAACTGGTATCAAGGCCATAACCTTCACTGATATCCCTACTAAATCTCCAGATGTATCACCTATGGATTTTTTTGCTTTCGGACTTTTAAAATCTGCATTATCCAAACGTCGTCCCAAAACCCTTACAGGACTCTGGAAAGCTGTTCAGGAGGAATGGGATAGAATACCTCTTCTGACACTTCAAAAGGCATTATTATTCTGGAAATTGTGGTGTCGAAAGATAGTTCAGAATAAGGGATGTCAAATAGAACATTTAGAACACAAGACTTTTATGTAATTTAGTTTTGTGAATACAATATGCATCGTCTAAAAAATGTGTGAACAGCCTCTGTATATCTAAGTGTAATTATACCCCGTTCCGTTCACCTTAAGAAAATCAAATAAATATATCTAAAGGTTAATTTAAAGATATACAAATAAAGGATAGAGGAGAAGGTTAGATAAAGGTTACATATAAAGGTAAATTTTAATTTCAGGAAAACAGAGCTTTTTATTCGCATTTTAAATAAAATTACTAGATGACAATAATTACTAAATAATGATAAAATTACTAAATACAAATGTCCTTTTAATACATTTCTTAATAACAATTACATGCATGTTAATAAACTGAAAAATTAATAACGTTATTCGAGCCAAATTTAATATCTCAAAATTTAATTCTATCCAAAAGTGAAATTTTTGTGATTTTCTATAAAAAACTACTAAAAAAACATTTAAAATGATAAAAAAAGAACTGTATCAATAGAAACAATGGATTATTATGTTTTAGGCAGTATATGATATTAATGAAAACAAATATGTAAAAAAATAATCAGATATTCGGTTTATATGCCTAAATTTTGGTTGTCTTACACCGAAATAAAAAATGGTTTGGTTATATAAAATCGAATAACTGTTGTTATGTTGTATTATATTCTGCCGAGTACTGTTGGACATATAAGATGTACATAGCAAGCTCTAACGAATAATGACCTGCTAAGTTTTGTATCAGTATAAGAAATTTTGTTCACGATATTTATTTTCCTCGTAGAAGATAACAGCATATATATTTTTTTACATATACGATAAAAACAAGGTTCCGATAATAAAAAGGCTCAAATATTCTTGAATTAAAGATATACAAGAATATTTGAACCTTTAAGTTATGCCACTTTTTTCCCATACGATATTAAAAATAGTTACCTTGGAAGACACCTAACATTACTAAGATTTCTCAACTTACGTATATTCTGAAAATAATAAGAATATTAAATAATTATTGTTCGTACACAACTTTCAGTTTAAATTATTGATGCAGGAATTTATAAATTAACTCGAACCTTTGAACAATTTCTTCAAAACAATTACTTTAAATTAGAAAGGATTCGTTAGATTTTACACGGAAATTATATGGGAATTTCTTCCTCACATAACGATTATTTATTAAATTAAAGGACGATAAAAATTAACTAACTACTCTATTCTTCCTAATTACTCATCCCTTCCAAATCCCCGGATTATATATTTATTCAAATATGTATGCGTTATATATATATATATATATATATATATATATATATATATATATATATATGCCAAACTATGGAATGGATAACCAAATCTTCAAATGGATAAGAAAAATTGGTTGCAAAGGTATGCTGAGAGAAAGATTTCACATAATTATTTACTTATATAATTTGCCTAACGAAAGGCTTAAAAATTATTTTTAAAGATGTATTTTTCCCAAAATACAAGCAAGTAAAATTTGTGTTGAGAAGCTATTTTGAAGAGGTCAAATATTTTTCCGTACGTCCGGGGTTAGTCCATTGAACATAATTCCTGATGTCCAGGCCAGTAGAGGTGAGCTCTATTATAAAAAATGCGTGACAAAAAAGTTCTTTTTTTTTAAGAGAAGAACACATTAAGGTCCCCAGAAGAACAAATGGGGTATTCAGGAGAAAATAGAATGCCAGTCCGATGCAAGTGTCAACGTAAAAAATCATGCCATGTAACTATACTAAAGTAAGAGGTTAAATATGGCTCATTATCTTTTTTCTTTCATAAAAGAATTAATCTTAGAATCGAAATACTAAAGTACTGGTAAAATATAGTAAATCTTTTATCTTGCCTTTCGAAGCAATGGGACATTCTAACAATCCTATCTGTGTAAAAACACGAGCAAAACTTTGGATATCCTTGATTGCAACACAAGTACCGTAATAATAGATTCCAAATTTACACCATAAAGAATGAACGTTCACTACGACTTAAATACCTCTCAATCCACATATTCAGAGTGCCGTCTCTTTACAATGCCATATGTTTTTTTTAATATTTAGATCCACTAAGCTGCAAACTTATTTTATGCCCAGTTTCAAAATTCTTGCATGCTTTCGATATCAAAACAGTAAATGTAAAGTGTTTTATGTTTTACTGCGGGAGAAAGAAATATGGGACTTCCAATATAACACACTATGCTCGCGATTATGCAGTAGGGATTTCCATTTTGAGGACTATCCGTGCATAAAAAGAGAAAAAAAAGGTTAGATGTATAGCATATATTATCCGAAAGGAAGCCAAAATAAATCGTAAATAAAGTAATGTATCAGACCATTCCCTGCAGAAAATGCACGTAAGTTTTGTATCTGTTTTGAATAAACTCTGTTTTAAAACAGTATATTGAGTATATTGAAAACATTTAAATAAAACACAAGTACAAATGAAAAATATGAAATACTAAACAATTTTGGACGTCAACCTTTTTTTAAGGGCACAATTATATTATTAAACACGCATAATATGGGTTTCAATGCCTCAAGAGCGGTTTTCTAGTATGAAATAGCTAATAAATTATTTTTAAGACTTATAATATATATATATATATATATATATATATATATATATATATATATATATATATATATATATATATATATATACATACATATACATATACATACATGTATACATACATACAAACATGCATACATACATACACACACACACATATATATATATATATATATATATTTATATATATACACTGCTCAAAACAATTAGGGGAGCACGTAGTTTTTATTAAAACCTGTGGCATGGATATAATCTAATTAATTTATGCTAAATTGGCAATTAATACTCATAAGCAAAAGAGGGCAATTATTAAAAATGGTATAAGGCATGAATTAGTTATGTAATGATGACATAAATATACACTGCTCAAAACAATTAGGGGAGCACATGGTTTTAACGAAATTACGCAAATACTTACACCGATAAGCAACATAAAATAAATCATCGAAATTTAAAGCCTAGTAGGAAGCAGAAGAAGAAAACTTCATATGCAAATCAAAGTTCATGACGTCAAAAACCAGAAGATCATAAGGGCGGAAATCGGGATGTTGCAGAAACGTCTGTTTCACTGCCTTAACTGTGAAATTCGATTGCTCAGTTATTCTTTTTGAGAAAAGGTGACATGAAAATGTCTCAACAACGTCATTTAACGGAATCCATGGCATGGCGTATTTTAGACAGACTTGAATCCGTGAAAACGCAACGTAGTGTTGAGGACGCTGTTGGAGTCGCCAGAAGTGTCGTTGCAAGGCTGTGGAATCGATTCCAAGAAACAGGGAATTCTAGACGTAAACCATGGCAAGGTCGGCCACGCGCCCCTACAGCAACTGATGGCCGGTATATACCGTTAACAGCTCGTCGAAACAGAACACACAATGCTACTCAGCTGCAAAGACAGTTGCTCTTGGCAACAGGACGAAGGGTGTCCAGCCAAACAGTACGTAATAGGCTTCATCAGGGAGGTCTCTATGCACCTAGGCCAATGGTCTGCATTCCGTTGACCTCATGTCACCGTGCGGCCTGAAGAAGATGGGCTTCTGAACATCGAGATTGGGAGCAACATGATTGGAGCCAAGTTCTGTTTACAGACGAGTCCCGATTCAGTCTGGAGTGCGACAACAGACTTTTTTTGGTATGGAGGGAAAGGGGCAATCGAAATAACCCCACATTCATTCGTTCATTCGTGAAAGGTCACAATACAGACGAGCTGGTTTTATGATATGGGGTCGAATCAGCATAGATGGACGTACGGACCTACATATTATTCGGAATGGTACTTTGACGGCCCGAAGGTATGCAGACGAGATACTGAGACCTCATGTCATACCTTACGCTGCAACCATTGGAGATTCCTTTGTTTTCCAGCATGATAATGCCAGACCAAATACAGATCGTCTTGTGGAGAACAAGCTTGAAGCTGACACAATACAGCGTATGGAATGTCCAGCGTGCTCTCCTGACCTAAATCCAATCGAGCATCTTTGGGACATGCTCGGACGACGCATTGCTGCGTTACCAAGGCCTCCTTTTACTCTCCGAGACTTGGAGATTGCACTTCTTGAGGAGTGGAACAGCATTCCCCAAAGTCTTATCGATAACATCATCGCATCCGTGGAAATCAGGTGTGCAGCAGTCTTCGCTGTTCGAGGAGACCACACGCCATATTAAAAATCTTGCATCATTTCTAAACAATATTTTTTTTATCGTTTACATTTAACCAAATTGCTGCCCTAAATCATCGTTTCATGTTTTTTTCCATATTTTCGAAGAATTAAAGCTTAATTTGCCCCCCTAATTCTTTTGAGCAGTATATATATATATATATATATATATATATATATATATATATATATATATATATATATATATATATATATATATATATATATATATATATATACACATATATATATATACATACATATATATATATATATATATATACATTCATACACACACACACACACACACATATATATATAAACTGGTTCTACTGATATTAGAAGTTTTGCAAATTCTAATTAGGATATCCTTCCCAATTTTTAAGGAGAGAATTTTTAAAATCATAGAAATCAAGAAATTTAATTTTTGAAATTTCAAATTCTAATTTTTTTATACGTTTATGCCTGCTTGGAGGATAATATACAATTGCTGATAAGACATTTTTTTACTTTTGTTATATAACTTCTTTTTTTACATTTGAAATAAGGATAAAAAACATTCACAAATTACTTACTTTTCGTCGAGCATAATGAGAATAAATGAAAGCAAATTCAGATTCTAACTTGTTCTGAATTATACCAAATTTATTTTCCTTTTATGCGCTGAATAATATGTAGGTTCCACAGTTCATTAAGAAGTTGGAATTTGGTGAATATACGCATTGTCATTATTTTACTAACCTGTTTTGAATTCCTACTGTACATTCGTTATTCTTCCCCCAAAAAAATGTTCATACATCCAGAAAACACTCTTGAGAGATTATAATTCTATTCCTACGTGTCAAGAAATACACAAACTGTAAATAGTCTTTCGTAAATTTCGGCTGTTTAAAAAGTAAAATTCTGCCAAAAATTTAAAATGAGAAATTCCGAAAAAGGATTATCCATTAACATATGCACTAAAAATTCGAAGGATGATGCTCCAAGAATACCCCTGTATTGCGTTGGTAAATAAACTGAAATAATATTTACATACATATACGCGTACTTACGTATGCACGCACATATACCTGCATTCATGCATACATACTCACCTCCCCCCCCCCCACACACACACATATATATATATATATATATATATATATATATATATATATATATATATATATATGTTTTTTAAATTAAAATATTTAAATTATAAACCGAGAAGGGAATTTAAAGAGATAACCACTCTTCCTATATATATATTCTGTAGTTACCTCAAATTACTATCTATATATATAGGTCGAGATATTTTTTGATGATATTTATATTAACATCCTAACACAACAGACGCAAACTAATTGCCATTTTATGATTCATTAGTCCTTATTAAATAATATATCTACATGACCTGGTTATTTCATGTAAATGTATAAGATTTCTTTCAATCTAGATAGGATCTTAGAATTTGAAAGTAAAATTAAACATTTTTTCGTATGGAACACTAAATGAAAATCAAACAATCGTATTCCCATTTCATCAGTATTAAGTCCACGCTAATTTATGATAACTTGTACTTGTTTCAAATGTATTTCAATCATTTTCTTTTATGTTGATAGCACTCTTGTGCATTCAGATATCCTTTCATCAAAATTCGTGATTATCATTTGGAAAAAAAGCAACTCATATTTATACATGACCGTAACTCTTTAGCGAAGTAAAAACAGCGAGTTCATATTTTAAGTTACATAATCTTAGCGATTTGAATTCCTTTGATGTAGAGGCATATAAAGTCTGTCTCTACATTTTTGCTTCAAAATATTAATATTGATTTTTCATGAATGAAGTATTTCAATTAAGAAGATTTGAATTATCGATTTTGCATTCCTTAAAATTACCTCCGTCGAAAAGTTACTTCAGTGGGGTTTTTTCATCTGAGGATTTCCTACATTTTTTGTAGCACGAATTTAATTACACATTAGGCACTAGTTTTGCATGCGCACTGCTAAATTACTTTTTAAAGGGTAAAAAAAAATGGATGCAAATGATTAAGAAAAAGAAATGCCGTATCATTCCCTTATAAAAGAATGATGTTCGAAAGACGGGAATTAATGGGTCACTTTATATAAGTAATGTAATTTATGTACGAACACGAATTTTAATAACAAATGTATAAAATATTTTTACTTTGGGAGGTATGATACTCTTATTTGGCAATTGTTCAGAATAGAAAGTGTTTGTTTGTTTGAAAACCCCGTTGTACAAAAAATATGATTTTTAATTTTTTTATTAAAGTAAATTGAAAAAATAAATTAAAAAAAAATTAGAAATGTTTTCAGTACTTTATAAGACTTAGTCCAACAATATTTCGTTTCACATACTTCGTTTCAAAATATAAACTGAATCTCAAAATTACAAATTTTGATAAAATATGTTATCTATCATTGAAATCTTTATTGAAACTACTTTATCGATATTTCATCATTTATAATACACTCGTTGTAACACTCTGTTACTACAACAGTGAAACCCTGTTCATTCCTTTACACTTCTTAATTAAAGTTTTGCAATGCGGCGCTTAAATTTTCTCTTATATTTGTAACATATTTTCGCTCTGTTTCCTAGACACGCAAACACGCACCAATAGTATCATTTATTTTAAATGATATAAATTATTAAAATATGTACTCGAGCTTTGAGATGACATCTTCACCCTGTACTGGCATTGTTAATTTTAACCTCGTTATATTGATATTTTTATCCCCGAACTTTCCAAAAGAATATTTATTTTTGCTCTTAAAACATTCTTTCCTATATGCTTTGAATATTAGAGAGTGAAACATAAAGTGTAAAAATTACCTTTATGTTAAACAGGGAATTACGACCGAAAGATATATATATTTTTGTTTTCTCAAGAGCATAAAGCTATTGCTAAGCTTATTGTTTCAAATTTAACTTATTTTAACTTCTCGAACTTTCCCCTCAATTTAATTTTTTTTGCATTTAGAACAATTCTTACTTATATGCGTTATATTTTAGGGAGCGAAAAATCAAGCATAAAAGTTACCTTTAAGTCAAAAAGTAAATTATGGGCGTAAGAGAAGCATCAATGTATTGCCAGAAACATTTAAGTTAATTCTGATCTTAATATTTCAAATTTAGATTAGTATTTAACAAAAAAATTATAATTTTACTTTCCGAACTTTCACAAAGAATTTTTTTCTTTTAAAATATATATCCCTATATCTTTTGAATATTGGAGAGTGAAACACAAAGCATAAAAATTAACTTTGTGTCAAAAAGTTAATTATGATCAAAAGAGAAACAATTATGTATTCTCAGGAACATAAAGCTATTTCTAGGCTTAGTATTTCAAATTTTGCTTAGCATAGAACTTATAATTTCCTAAACCTTCCCTAGGAAAATTTATTTTTGCCCTTAAAACATTCTTTCCATTATACTTTACATATTAGAGAGTGAAACTTAACACATAGAATCTACCTTTCGTCAAAAATTAAATTATGATCAAGAGAGAAAAATTTATATATTGTCAGAATCATTAAATATATTGCTAAGCTTAACATTTAAAAATTAAAGTATTATTTAGCATTTATATGGATAGTTTTACCTCCCGAACTTTCCGGAAGAAAATTTATTTTTGCCTTTAAAAGTGACTATCCAAAATTCTTTGCCTATTAGAAAGTTAAAAATGAAGCATAAAAATCCCATTTTCGTCAAGCAGTGAATAACGACCAGGAGAGAAAAGTTAATGTATTGTCGGAAATATGTAAGTTATGGATGAGCTTGGGCTTTCAAATTTAGCTTAGAATGGAATTGGTAATTTTCCGAACTTTCCTTATGAAAATAAATTTTTGCCTTTAAAAGGTTCTTTCCAGCAAACTATATGTATTGGAGAGTGAAACATGAAACATCCTATACGTCATAAATTAAATTACGGCCAAGAGAGAAACATTTATGTATTGTCAGAATTCTCAAAGATATTGTCAAGCTTAAAATTTCAAATTAAGCTTAATATTTAGCGTAGCATTGAAATGTTACTTCATGAAATTTCCAAAAGAAAATTCATATTTACCTTTAAAACATTCTTTTCTGTATACCATAAGTAGAGAGTGAAACATAAAGCATAAAAAATAACCTTTACGTTATAAATTAAATAATAAAAACGAGAGAAACATTTATGTATTTCATGAGTCATTGAAGTTCTTGCTAAGTTAGCATTTCAAATGAAGCTTGGTATTTAGCGTAGCAACGATAACTTTACTTCTTAAACGTTCTAAAAGAAAATTCATCTTTGCCTTTAAAACATTCTTTCCTGCACACTTTACATATTAGAGAGTGAAACAAAGCAAAAAAACTACCTTTACGTCTAAAAGTAAATTACAACGAAAAATTCAGACCTTGACAGAAGCATTGAAGATATTGCTCAGCTTAATATTTTAAAATTAGCTTAGTATTTTTCTCAAAATATTTTAACATCTAGAACATCCGAATAAAACGCGCAGTTCTAAAGCGAAATGTTTCTGAGCTCTTTCATTCACGATCTTTACTCCTCTACATCTTTGCACTCATGCATATGGATTTCTTTAGGGAGTTCTCTTTTTCCACCGGGATGTTTTAATTCGATTGGGACAGTCAGTATCCGTATTCTATAGCAATATTTCATGGTCACTTTAGTATTCCTATTATAATACTTCAATTCTAATATTTCTTTGAATTGTTCTCTAAAATTATATCCACAGGATTGTACATGACTCATTGAATTAGAGTGATCAATCATCTCTTAGCAGTTCACAAGGAAAATTTATATACGTGTTTATAAATGTACTTATATATATATATATATATATATATATATATATATATATATATATATATATATATATATATATATATTCTTAGGAATTAAGAAATATTTATTTCATTTTGCCGTATTATCTAGTAATGCCTGTAATAAATTAACGTCTTGAAAAACTTTCTATATATTTTCTTTTACTCCTGATAGCAATTTTAAAGTTATAGATTCATAGCAACTGAAAAGGATTTTGAATATTTATTCCTTTAAAATGTGGCCCTGACTCTATTTGGGCCACAATGGAGGGAAATTTAAAGCAATTTTCTGTACATCAGTGGTTTGGAGACCTTCTTCAGCGTAAAAATTATTTATTTTCCGAAAAGACTTAGTATATTCATAGTTTAAAAAAATATATTATACGTCCATTTTTGTTTTTGTAATAGTAAATTGTTTCCTTTTCATTATATTTTACAAACAGTATTTGTAAAAGGTAAATAATATAATTATTTTAGCTTGTAGATATATATTTCTTAGGGATTAAAAACGAATTAGAAACTTAATAATACATATTTCTTTCATTTTTATTATTACAAAGAATGTTACATTTCACAGCATTAAAATTTATGCTATTGGAAGGGATATCCTAGAAATATTCATAATACTTAAATTTTAATACTATTATTTATATCATATTGAAATATAATTTGAAGAATTTAAAAAAATTATCAAAAAATGTCTCGGAATATTTGATAATTTATAAAAAGTATTTTTTATAACTTCAGTCTATGAATATTTTATGAGTTTCTAGAACTTTCTAAAACTTGGTTTATGAACATTTGTATCACAACTATAAACTAATAGATGAGGTACTCCTCTGAATGTTATAATAAATGTGAGTCAATTGGACGTGTTTATGGGGCTATTTTTTAAAGGGATTGTAGTTAGAATATTTATTTTAATGTGTAAAGACAATTACACATTTGGTCACAAATTTATGCTATTAGAAGGGATATCTTAGAAAGATTCATAATACTTACACTTTAATACTATTATTGACATCATACTGAAATATAAATTGAAGAATTTAAAAAAATGCCAAAAAATGTCTCGAAATACTTAATAAATTATAAAAGGTATTTTATATAACTTCAGTCTATGAATATTTTGGGACTTTTTAGAACTTGTTTAAACTTAGTCTATGAACATTTGTATCACACATATAAATCTAATAGATGAGGTACTCCTCTGAATGTTATAATAAATGTGAGCGCGATTGGACATGTTTTAGGGGCTAATTTTTAAAGGGATTGTAGTTTGAATATTTATTTTAATGAGTAAAGAAATTTATAAATAAGTTTTTCCGAAGAAATAGGACTTTGAAAGAGTCATTTTTTTTGTTGTTGGATGTAATGCATAGAAAAGACATTTTGGCATAAAAGAATATGAGGTTATATCTTACCTAATGGAAGACAAAGAATGATGAGGGAAAATAAGATATGAGCACATATGACGCTGTTCTCCATCTTCAAGCTTGATGTCGATTTTCTCAGTCGTTACACAACGTAATCATCACCGGTGAATTTATTCTGTTTGGATTGAATAGTAGCTATTGATTACTTCTTGGTTGGGCTATTGATTTGAACGGAAGTCCTTCCAAATTTTGTTTCTCCTTCTCTTTACATACTGGAAATGGAGGTGCCTGCTTATGTTAATACGTTAGCCGTTTGAAAATGAATTTAGAGTCCCATTGCTGTTCTGCCGGGTAAGGAACAAAATACAACGCTGCTGCGGTAAAGCTGCGAGTGTGGAAAAGCTGCTTTTATGGAAGTTACAATCATTTAATGTGGCTTGCGTTTATATCGAGACATACAAATTGCTTCAGATAAGGAAAGGAGTCCATGAAAAAGTTCGTTCTTGTTTTCAAGTTAGAGTTGTTCTAGACATTTGAAGGTAATGAAAGTACTAAAAGCATAACTGATATCCCTAGGAACACATTTATATCACGATGAATAAAATTATGACTATCAGTAGCCAGGGTAACATGATAGTAAGATCTTTGTGAGAACTACGTGAGATAGGGAAATAGAAAATCTAACCGAACTAATTCAGCACATTTCTGTTGAACAAGCGAAAAGCAGATATTCTCGGGGATTTTTTTGACCTACCACTTCGTCTAAAGATCCAACAAGTCTATAGATGCTGCACTATTTAAAGAAGAGGCTCTTTTAAAGTCAGAATTAAGTTATGTAGTCCTGAAGAAAAATAAAAGCATATTAGTAGAATATTAAAAGAGATGAAGAATAAATAGATATATATTTTTTGGAACGTTTACTTAAGATTTGTTAGACTTGAAACTGTTAGTCAAACGTTCTTATCAGCATGATATGGCAAGAATAAGGAATTATCATTAAATATAGCGAAGAGCAATAGATAACACATTCCAAGTACATTAGTATCCATAGCAACCGAGTTTCCTGTGGGTCGACAACACTCACTAAGATAGCTTGAAAAAACTACTTACACGTTCAAGTATACGATCAAATAGGCAAATAAAAAAGAGAACCTAAATATTTTATAATCTAGAGAAGCAAGTATTATTGACCATTATTGAATTTTTCGTTGTGTGCTGTGAGAGACGAAAACAAGTCCGTTTTTCAACCAAACAGCCAGTGATGATTTCCACTCTGCTCCTAAGCAACTGCTGCCTCTAACGATCCCTCTGCTCTCGATGCTCCTCTACTGTGGGATGCTTTCGCTGGGTGCATGTTCTCGGCCTCGATTGTTGTGTGAATTGTGTTCTCTCCAAACCCGCCCACCCGCCGGTCCCCGTTATCAGGTGGGGAAGAATCTGTCGTGCCCCTTCGGATGGTGGGCCCTGTCTCATGGGGCGCCCGCTCAGGATGCCTCGAGCACACGCACACTCGTCGCACACGCGAATTCCTCCGCAGCCTGGCCGGTTCTCCGGCCCCGCTGGAACCTTGCCCGAGACCCCCGCTTTCGAAATGGCGCGTGCGCGGCGCCACGCATGCGTCGAGCCCGACAAACTCCCCCGCACGAACCGGTCCCAGCTTTTTCACTTCATATTTCTTACGCATTGCCGTTTATGGCACAAATTAGCCACCCCATCAGGTACACCTCTCTAGGCCACATACCTAGCGAACCAAAACTTAATCTCCGCCTTCATTTCGCCTCCATATGGATGCAAAATATGGGGTCTATCAGGGCTCCTTACCAAATCTACAGCTGCGGAGCTCAATTTTCAAAAAAAAAAAAATTAAATTACTCTGTTGATGTTCATAAAAAACTGAAAAGCGAAATGTACCTATGAAAAGCATACTATTGCTAATAAAATGGCACAATTCTTAAATATTTTAAGGGGGCACACCACGTTTAAAACTTCAAAAAAATCGATTTTTGCTTTTTGCTATATTCTGATTTTTGGGACTTTTCTGAACAATATGCAATAAAGCGCATAAAAAAATTCGCATTATTTCTCGAGTTATGAGAGTTTATGTAAAGCTCATTCTGTTGCCATGGCCATGTATATTTCAACTTTAACTTCTCAAATATGTAAATTTTTGGATTACGCGCACTGTTACTCCCAAACTATGTATGCTAGACACACAAAATTTTTATCAGATTTGCATTTTAATCTTTTTTACATTCTAAAACAAACAAAAAATATAAAATTGTAAAAAAAATATTACACTTGAAAATGTTTTTAAAAAATTGCTAAATTTTTAATTTTTTTTAAATTTTATGTAATTTTTTCCATTTAAACTATATTTTTTGTATATTTTTGGGTTTTGCAATAAACTTGAGTGTATTATTAATTTAATCTGACCAAAATATAGCTTCTGAATGCATATTTCTTAATTTTATGAGGCGCGAAATATCCAATTTTTTTTTTCCTTTTTAGTAATGTGTCATTTAAAAATGAAATCTAAAAATTATTTATGAATTTACAAGTTCTATTTTTGTATAAAATATAACTGAGGAATTGTAATTTTGATATAAAACAAAAAAAATTATATATATATATATATATATATATATATATATATATATATATATATATATATTTACATTACTGGAGTTTCAGTAGCACGAATTTGATCATGTTTACGGTCATTTCAGTGTAGTCAAAGGTAGTGTGCCCCATTAATTTGATCTTCAAGGGAGCAGCTTTCTTAACCTCTAATTTAACTCATGGAAAAATAAATTATAAATACTCTAGAACAGCTCTTCTTAAATTCTTTTCATTCGTGAACCATTTTCATTATCGAGGTTCATTAGTGACACCGGGAAATGAGGATATAAAGATAAATATTTTCTCAAAAATAATTTACTTCCTTGGTAAACAATATACATATGAAAAATAATAGTATATATGAAAAGCGCTAGTAAATAAAATATATGCCTTAGATACACGCGGCGGACTACAAAAATTGAATTCATGTATCAAAATTAAATTTTCACGACCCCAAAATTTCTGTTTGCGACCCTATTTGGGTTCTCGACCCACAATTTAAGAAATGCTACTCTATAAGAAAAATAATAAACAATTACATTATATTGAAACGTTGGTCATCATTTCATTTCCTTGTGTTTCGAAAATATGGGATCTTTAACGGCTGCTTAGATAAAGAAAGAAAATATTCATTTGCGAATCCCAAAGTTTTTCAGATTTTTTCAAAATTATTCGGTAGTCGTCAATAAAAGAATTAAGCGATGAAAGTATCTACGTAGAGCATAGCGTAGGTGAAAAATCTTTGCATAATTCTTGAAAGTCATGATTTTTTTTGCACAATGTCAGATTTTTAGAACTATAACGTATATATTTATCTTGGAAAAATAAATATATAAATGCTGTTGATAAAAAATATTAAACACTTACGGGGTGTTGAAAAGTTGGTTATCATTTCACTTCCATTTGGCTAGAAAATTTGGGATGTTTCAGGGGTCCTTAGATATAGAAAAGAAAATAGACAGTTGTGAGTCACAAATTTTTTCATATTATTTTCCAAATTATTCGGTAGTATTGTCAATAATAAAAAATATTGATAAATGTATCTACGATAAGCCCATCGTAGCTGAAAAATTCTTATAATTCTTAAAAATTATAGTCTGATCTGCAAGGGGACAGCTTTCTCAAAGTCGAATGTACTTCTAAAAGTAAATATAAATACTCTAGAAAAAAATATTTAACAATTACTTTCTGTTGAAAGGTCATTCATCATTTTGTTTCCATGTGTTTCTAAAATATTGGATCTTTTAGGGCTCCTTAGATAAGGAAAGAAAATAAAGACTTGTGAGTCCCAAATTTGTTCATATTTTTTTTCAAAATTATTCGGTAGTTGTCACTAATAAAATATATTTATAAATGTATCTACGAAAAGCACATCTTAGATGAAAAATTCTTACAATTCTTAAAAATCATAATTTTATCTGCAAGGGAACAGCTTGCTCAACCTCTAATCTACTTCTTGGAAAAATAAATATAAATAGTCTAGAAAAAATATTAAACAATTGCTTTCTGTTGAAACGACGTTCATTATTTCGCATCCATGTATTTCGAAAATATGGGATATTTTAGGGGTGCTCAGTTAAGGAAAGAATATATACAGTTGCGAATCCCAAAATTTTTCAGATTTTTACAAAATTATTCGGGAGTTGTCAATAAAAAAATTAAGCAATGAATGTATCTACGAAGAGCACCTCATAGCTATTTTTTTGCATAATTCCTAAAAGTTATGATTTGTTTACACGATATCAGATTTTTAAACCTATAAGGTATATATTAATCTAGGGAAAGTAAATATAACTGTTGTCGATAAAAAATAATAGACAATTAAGTTATGTTGAAATGTCGGTTATCATTTCACTTGTATATGACTAGAAAATTTGGGGTGTTTCAACACTCCTTAGATACAGGAAAGAAAACAGCAGAAGAGTTAGGAGTATATGCAGAAAGTTAGGAGTCCCAGTTTTTCTTTTTTTTTCAAAATTATTTTAAATAAAAAATTGATACATGTATCTACGAAAACCACACCATAGCTGAAAAAATATGCATAATCGTTTGAAGTTATGATTTGTTTGCAAGTTATCGGATTTTTAAACAATAATGGTACATCTTAATGGTGGGATACAAATATACATGCTGGCGATAAAAAAAATTTAACAATTACGTTCTATTGCAACATCGGTTATCATATCACCGCCATAATGATAAAAAATTTGGGATATTTTAGAGCTCCTTTGATACAGAAAAGGAAATATATAGTTGTGGGTTTCAACTTTTTTACAGATTTTTTTTCGAAATTACTCGGTAGTTGTCAATAAAAAATTGGAAAGCTAAATGTATCTACGAAAAGCACATCATGGCTGAAAGAATTCGCAAATTTCGATAAAATTATGATTTGCCAGCAAAGTTACCGGCTTTTTTAAACCTATAAGGTACATATTAATCTTGGAAAAATTACTAGAAATGATATTGATAAAAAATACTAAACAATTGCTTTCTGTTGAAACGTCGTTTTTTATTTTCCTCCCATATGGTTGGAACAATTCTAATTTACTTTAGATATTTCAGGACAGTAAAAATGATTTAAGACTCTTATTGCACAAATGGAGTTCCGGTATGTTAGGAGGTATATTTTACATTTGAAACGATGTTAGTTGAGCAGAAGTGGAGAAAAATTTATTTAGTTGAACTAAATTCATGTATTCTACACAATATGAACAAAATTCGTCATATTTCAGAGACATATACGACTTATATATATTTATAAAGAATACAATAAAAATTTGATTTCGTCATTGCTCTCTGATACTCCTGGGGGTAGAACAACTGCCTCAAGTTTAGTACAGGTTTCGAATCCACTTGCTGACATCCGTTATAAATTAAAAATAATAATAATATATATATATATATATATATATATATATATAGTATATGTATGTATGTATGCATGCATATATATATATATATATATTCCTAGTAAAAACATATTTCATGATAAAATAACAATAATTTATAAAGAACTTATATTTTTTATACATATCTAGAAGCAAGATTCTTTAAAATAAAATACAATTTTCATTTGCTTTTAATGCATTAAGGATGACGTTTTAAGGCTATATATACAAAATCTGAGAAAGAACGATTTAGTAAATGGGGATATATAATATCAATTTATATTATCATGGGATGTAAAAAATCAGATTGCTATCTTCCTGTTTGTTTTTAACTTTCTTAAAAATCAGAGTTACGAAAGATTTGATTTCTAGAATTCCCAGAACAAACGTTAGCATCACAGAAACAATTGCTCAAGTTTGTGTTTTCTGGAAACCACAAAATTAGTTTCTTTGAAACAACGCAATTAATCACCCTTTTTTATACTCTTTCACCGCATCCTTAAGGTATAATTTCTTGTACATTTTATATTAATGATTCCTTGAAAATACCTTTGTGTAGTCTAAAATTCTAATCTTTAATGTTAGGTATCAGATCTTATGCATAGAAAAGGTTCATTCATATAAGGTGTTATTATTAAAAAATCATATAATGCATATTTAGCAATTAAAAGCTCTTAAATAATTGTATCATAATCACTCCTAATCTAAATATGTATTATCCGCTGATCTTACTTAAATTATGACTTTTTACGCACTATTGAAATAGTGGGGTTAATCAGAAGAAGTTGGGGCTGCCGCCAACTTGGCGATTATTTATTTCCTGTTACTATGTATCTCCTTTTCTGGTTACCCCTACAATTCCATCTGAATGCGCCTTGATAGTGCTTGTTCAATGCTTTTCAGTTAGCCGTTTATTGCTATGTTCGTTAAAGATGTCGTTTCTAACTATCAGGGGAGGATTTTGGATATTGTTAGATGTAGATTTTCACATTAGAGACTAGGGGGGGGGGTACAGAAGGGGTTGTAAATGACGCACTAGTCCATGGTTTCTTACATTCGGATCTGTTAATATTATTTGATTTTTTGTGGGATAAGCTTTGTTCTACTGACCTCTACAGCCAGCGGAAGATTTTTTTACTGTACTACAGCCAGCGGTACGTAGCGAAGCCAGCGGATGGAAATTTCTGTAATGTTTTTGGACGGATACGTAACGGAGCGTAGCGGAGTGAAGCAAGGGTATCTGAGCGAAGCGAAGATCCCGTGTGCTCCTACGAGTTTCATAAAGCCAGCAGTAAGTTTGTATTTCAATTTATTTGTTCTTTCTTGGTCGCCACATTTGTTTACACTTCGCAATTTAAGCCTAACAGGTTCCCAACCGGGATTTTGGCGCCAAATAGGCGATGGCACCGTGTATTTTAAACTTTAAACTTTTAAAAACAGCAAAACAACAAAATATGAGCGGGGGAAAAAATCGCGGACTCATAAACGCAAATTTGGCGACTTTAAAAAAAAATCGCCAAAAAGTCGCCAACCGCCCCAGCTTCTTCCGATTTACCAAATAGTGGTTTAACACACCATTCCAATATTAGATTAAAATATAGCTTTAAAAGATGTTTTGGATACAACGATGCCTTGTAGTTATTTTTAATTTCCCCTGCAAACTTTTATGCCATATTAAATTTTCTATTTGAAAAAATATAGAAGGCATTACTTTGCCAGATTTAGTAATCAATAGATCAGTTGCAGATCAACATTTATCTTTAATATGCATAACGGAATTTTTTTACTTTTGGGGATTGCGATATTTATATTTCGCTTTCTACTTAACGAGGATCAGTTTTGATTGTTTATTCTATTATTATCTATCCATAAAGTTTTAAAACTTATACTGCATATATTGATTTGTACGAGAGAGTAACATCGCTATATAAAATATTCCAGTCCCTGTATTTAGTTTGCAATGTGCAATGTGTGGCAAAGTTACAGATTTCTTGGATAAAAATTGTCGTGAGTGGACATATTCTTTGCCAGAGTTACAGTGGCAATATCTATTGATAATGAATGATAGTGGTTTAGCCTGAAATGGTAAATGCTACACAAACATATAAAATTGGTCATCCAAAGTATGTATACATTTTATATCATAAGAGATTTCTTCGAGAAGACTCTTAGCATTTTAAAGCAATTCGCTCACACACACACACACACACACACACATATATATATATATATATATATATAGATATATATATATATATATATATATATAGATATATATATATATATATATATATATATATATATATATATATATATATTAAATACAGCATTTCATTTTCAATTAAATATCTAGGAACCTTAATCGGAGATTTCTCTGAAAGTAAAATATCCTTCTTACGCTTTTAAAATTACTTCTGTAATTTTTCTTGGCATTTAAAATATTTTTCTCCAGAAATTCCAAAATACGGCTACATTTGTGATGATAATTAAAAAACTGTAGGCGCTTCGTGAAATATTTTCAAAAATTTAAACGCGATGTATTTGATTGAGGTATTTTTAAAGTAGTAGTTACTGCACTGCACGTTGGGATTAATTCTTAACTTGTGATCCTCATACATATTAAAAAACGCTCTTTATTTTCATTATTTATTGACTCCCTTAATCGTAACTGAAATAAGTAAATGTATATATTATTAATATATAATATTTTTTTTCCAACCAACGCGCATTCACTTGTTCTGACGACATCCGTCCATCCACAACGAGATCTTTGCTGGTAAATTTCATACAGGAGCACCGTTTAGAAGAAACAACATTGTACCAATTGAGAAATTACACAGGAGCAACCATGCCTTAGTCGGGATTCGAACCCAGGTCGACTTCGTGGAAGTTCGCGAAGCTAACCACTATACGATATGGACGCTATGACATACTATTGATATTATAAATACAGTAGATTATAATTATATATTATTAATTCATACACAAGATTTGATTTCACCCAACTGTTGACAAAACCATGTATATACTTATGTGTAAAAGTTTTCATGGAGAGGATAGTATGTTGGATAATCATGAATCCCAGCTGACATCAGCGGTAATAAAATCCTTTTCTTCAATGATAAAGTAACAAAGGGAGAACTATATTTCAAGACATCCTGTTAACTCGTTCTGTCTAGCGATTTGTCTGATCTTACACCAGTGAATCTATTCAGTTTGCAATCAGTCTCTCTATTTTAATCGTAAATATGTTATCCTTCTTCACTAATATCCATTTGAAGTCTATGTCCACTAATAGCATTCTTATACTACGTGACTTTTTTAAACATATCTTTCGCCTCTTCCATTGCGACTTTTTATCGCTAGAGTGTCATTTGGTTGAAGGTGTGCCGTTTTTTGTCATCTTTATAATGTACTTTTTGGTAATATCCTTAAAATTTTCCTCCTTAAAATTAATTCTAATATTTTACAGTCCCTCTGTTCATGACACTGGCAATCGGTCCCAGAGCCTCTGCGTTTGAATACCACTGGTGGCATGAATATTTGTCGCCGTTCGGAATCGGCTGTAAACTGTAGGTCCTTGTGTAGAAAACATGACTATAGTTCACTTAACTAACCCAACTTTCCTCGTGACATCTAATGTGTCTGTCTCCTCAGTGACATATATTCTCGTGACATCTAATTGCTCTGTCTTCTCAGTTACATATATTCTCGTGACATCTAATTTGTCTGTCTTCTCAGTGACATATATTCTTGTGGCATCTAATTTGTCTGTCTTTTCAGTGACATATATTCTCGTGACATCTAATTTCTCTGTCATCTCAGTGACATATATTCTCGTGACATCTAATTTCTCTGTCTTCTTCGTGTAACTTTCACAAAAGAAAATTTCTTGAGGGTCGACGTTTCGACGTTTTCAATTGTTATGAATTTTTTCAATATGACTCTTATTAAGGATTTTTATAAAAACATAATTATAAAAGGATATCCTACGTCACCCAATAGACGTTGCATATGACAATACAAGATCTGAAACTAAGCAAAACAACTAATCTTGCTGAGCCACGCAATATAGCATGTGAAATTACTTTTCAGTATATATTCTCAGCTTTCCGATACAATGCATAGCGTTTTGGAAACACAACAGTGTATACTTCGATTCACATTTTATTCTTTAGTGGTTTTTTTTTTTTTTAATTTTTGGAAAATTTATACTTTCTTTCTAAGACTCTGAGAACTGAATATGAGCCTCTTAATATACAACTAACTTTGTAACTCGTTGAATTTTTAATTATCGTGTTTTGAAGAATCTGGAATTTTTTTGGGCATATTGTCAGAAATGAATTGATTCTAGGTATACACGCGCAAGCAAACACACACACACACATACAGATATATATATATATATATATATATATATATATATATATATATATATATATATATAATAGGCAAAGCCCACTCACTAATAACACAGTAATATGTGATTAAACAAATATTTTTACCTATCGTCTTTTTTTTTTCCTAAAGACAGGTACCGGAACGCCATTCCACCTCAAATCGAGCCCTGTGTGTGTATGTATATATAAGTAATAACCATATAGACTTAAATTTTTACCCTCCTAATCTGGAACTAATTAAAAGTAGCCATGATAATATTAATGTAAACTTTTTAGATATTAACATTAAATTAAATTCTCACAGCAAATTTACTTTTGACTTATACGACAAAAGATCTGACTATAATTTTAATATTGTTAAATTTCAAAATTACTTAACCTGTTTACATAAATCTGTTTTTAATAAAATTATTATAAATCAGTTAGTTCGTATAAATAGGCTATGTTCTAAAGACAATAGGAATAAGCATATTTTAGACTTGAAAGCTGTGCTAACACTTATAATTACCCCGAAAGTCTATCCAAACACATAATTGCTTGTTTTAGTTTTAATGAAAAGTTTGTTCTGTTGCATTTAATAAGTTAAACATAATAATAAGAAAAATAAGAAAAAATAACTACTACAAATAAAAAATGAAAAATAAAATAAAAATCATAAGTAAAAATAAAAATAAAAATAAAAATAACTCTTATTAATAATAATAAAAAACTAAATTAATAATGGATTAATAGTCCTAATATACAGTAACCATAGTAAGTCAGTAACTGTGTATCCATAATCTCCATGTTGCAAGTTTTGTGACGTCAGTCATCTTGCGGTTACATGTTCTTAACTTCCACTCTGTCTAGCGCCAGGCTTGGTGTTCTTTGGTTAAGTAACTCTTTATTTAATTTTAATTCAATTATTCTGTTATTCATGGATTGTACGCTGTCTGAGTGTGTTCATTATATAGATCATACTCACCGGAAACAATCCATTGGTTTTTAGACAGTATTGACACCGCTGATGAAGAGATGATGTCTAAAACCTCTTTTATACTTTTCTTTTCATGTTTTTAGTTCCTGACTGCAAGTAGCTTTAGTGTTAATACTGGATTCACTATCAACTATTTCTTATATATATATATATATATATATATATATATATATATATATATATATATATATATATATATATATATATATATATATATATATATATATATATATATAATAATACCTATTGGCAGATTTTTTTTAAAACTTTAGTTATTTCAATTCAAAATAAATTGAAATATATTGTATTATTATTCAATTAATCCTTATTGCACCAAAAGAAGTATTTGACATATATGCTAAAGAATTTTTAAAATATTGAATGCTTTCTTTTCACCTTTAAATAGCATATGCAATAAGTATACACAATAAAGTATATACAAGAATAAAAAGCAAAGTAGCAAAATTTGACCATCAAATCTTAACCGATTAATGCATAAACCTTTTTAATGAGGTTAAAAATCAAATTACACGAAAGTATACCGAGTATCAATGAATCACACTGAACATATATCTCCTACATTTTTATGTACTTAAAATATTACCAATATTTATTCAGAATTGAATGAGACACCTTTACAGAAACAAGAATTGAATTTTACAAGCTAATTATTTTAACTAACACCGTAGAGACGTTACGGGAAAATGCTATTTTAACAGTTTTAATCAGTGCTTTCCAGTTGGAAAAGTTAAATTAAAGTTTCATAATGACTGAATTTTCAGCAAACTTTAGATAACAGATGTTTCTATTATCTATAGATTAGTGTTCTGAGACATAATAATCTAGAATACAAGATGTCGAACTTTCTGCATCTTATGCTTTAATTCGGAAGCAAAAGTATATTAATGCTAAAAACAATTTAAACTAATATATTTCTTCGTTCCCAGTTGAAGCTCTCAGAACTTTCTTTTATGTTTATAAAATTCATGGTAACTATCCACTTGAACTTTGCTGCATGTATAATGACATAAGAAATACAGCCACTGAAATAGTAAGGTGCAGTGAAGAAAAGAGATTCGCATACTATTGTGTTATTATTCTTAAGATATAAACGACATATTGTCTTGAAAACAGTTAATGGACGCATGTCAAATCACTACTCTGACAATGTTGGTGTAAATGAAATAACTGGAAGCTTTAATAAACCTCTGGAATGTTTTTACTACATCGGCTTTTGTGCAATTAATTTTGGTATACCTAAATTAGATTTAATGAAGGGAAACAAGATGACTTCATTGGGAGTTATCCCCTCAATATCCTCAAAAAATCATTTTATTTCTATACATTTTTAGATTATTTGGACGTTTCTGAATCATCTAAAACAAACCACATTAAAATTTTCAAATTAGAGCATTCAACACTATGACACGAAATGTGTAGTTCGAAACGAAATTTGTAGATTTTCCTACTTTCAGTAGTTCCATAAAAGAAACTACTGCAGATATTGCTTACTAATTTTCAGAGTAAGTTTAGAAAGGTTCTACGTAAAATATGCATCTAATTTTTTCTCAAAAGCATTAATAAGGATTTATAGAATTTGGCTTCCAATTTTAATGGTGCTTTTCTGTTTTTTAAAATCTGATTTTCCTGGACTAAATATTCTTTGGAATTTTAAAATTTAAATAGGTGTAGACTTATATCTAATCTTTTTACATCACAAAAATGCAAAAAAAAAAAAATTTACTGAAATTTCTTAGTGTTGTTGTAAGTCTACGCGCAGTGTATCAGTATAAATTTGAAATTTTCAGGAAATGCACTGACTTCTTACTTCATAAGTAAAATTCTTATCTGCTCGTAATAAAATTAATTCAAGGAACATAATCTATAATGTTTAGATAAGTAATACTGAGAATTTCATGTATAATGGACAATAACTAAGAAAGTTATAGATGTTCGAACAAGCAGTGAAAATTCTGACTTTTCTACTTGTGTAAAGATGATGATTTTCTTTAAAATACTACTTTACGTTGATTATTGATTGACACGCTTAATCTTAACTCCATTTTTAATAGCTAGAGAAACTATATATTATAACAATTTTTTTTCCATCGCGGGAGGCAATCTTGACGATATTCGCTCACGAACAATATTCGCGTGGTATTATATTGGTCACGTGGTACTATATTGGTGGTTATCCTTCGCGTGATATTCGTGGGTCGCGACTCATTTCGCGTTGGAGCACCATGTACGTGAAGCAACAATGCTCTCTATGAGGGAACAACATTCTTTATCGGCATTTGAATTGAAGACTACTTCGCGGTGTCTCGCATCGTCAACCACTTTATGATGTGGGTGGTATTAAAAAATATTTATATTAATAAAATTTGGTAGATTTAAAATTATATATTATTAAATCACACACAAGTTTTGATTTAAACTAACTCTTGGCAAAATCTAATATATAAAAATGAATGTTTGTATCTCTGTAATTGTATAGAAATCCACAGTTTAGGAGCAACGATCGTGAAATTTTACATACAGGCGTCTTTAAAAACAGCCGAGGGTCTGAAGAACTTCAAAAATCGAAATTAATTACCGTTGATTTTTAATTAATAAAAAACCACAATTTTGAAACTAAATGTAAGCTGTTACACTTTGTGGCATCATCCCTCTGAATATGGCGTCCACGTTAGGGTTAGCTGACAGCGAGCGAAAAGATAAAAATAAATAAAATCAAAAATTTTCAAGTTATATATTAAACCAGAATAATAAATGAAAATAATAATCATTCAAGTCAGATTTTATACTTTAAGACATTTCGATTAACGATCGTCGTTTATTTTCGCCGTGTTATTTTGTAAACAAACGTTCTCTGTTGCCATTTTCATTTCAGACATTTCTTATTGAAACGATGTAATGCGTAGTAAATGCGTTAAATATTTCTTATCTAAAATTTATATTTTAAAACATTTCAGTGAAATTAACATCGTCTTCAGATTATAAACAGACGTTATTTGTTGCTATTTTCATTTTAGAAATTTCTTATTAAAATGATGGAATTCTCCGATATATTTCCATAGTGGAGATTTAGACACATTACAGAATTTAAAAAAAAAAAAAACTTTTGTGTAATTTATATATTTGTGTGTGTTTAATTATTTCAAGTGACTCTAAAGTGGGCGTGGCATTTTTTCCACTAGCGTGAAAAATCAGAATAATATTGAATTATTTAATTTTTTTTTTTTTGCTCATCAGACGACAGTAGCAGCGAGTGGCAGTAGTTACACAAGTTTGAATTTGAAACATTGTTTTGTTGTTTCCTAAAAGAAGCATTAATCCGTTACTGTATTTTATATTGTTCTTAATTTTATAATTCACGATGTACTTTTAAAAGCATAAAAATTAGTATATCTTAACTAAAAAGAATCAGTCTAAACTTAAGCACAGTTTTACGATTTATTTACGGTTAACTATGTTTGTGTTTAGCTATTCCATTTGTTTGTTTTAAAAAATAATTTTTTAAAGGTTTTTTTTGGTGCTTTATGGTAAAATAGCACTTAAAAATTAAAAAAAAGAAACAAAAACTTAACTGTAAATAGCATACTTTTTCTATAAATTGGTCAATTTGAAGTAATTTTTATTGAAATTTAGCTAAAATGCCTATAACTGCATAAAAATCTTAATGCTACTATTTTAATTTCCCAAGCACAATTCTAAAAATGTTATAAAATACGCAGCCCTACTTTCCGATTTAGTACAAGAATTTAAAATTGATTTCAGGACTTCGGGGAAAATAAACAATTTTTGTTTTTGCATGTTTTCTATTCTATTTACAGTCGGTATAGATATAATGCTAGCAAATTGTCAAATGGAATGCAAAGAGTTGCAATCTGACATTTAACTTAAAGAGAAATTCAATCGAGTCTCTTTGTTGTACTCATAAATCATACCTGCCCAGATATAAATATCCTTCACTGCATAGTCAAGCGTTATTCTGGTCATCAACGTTTGGAAGCACGTACATCTGAGAACAACTATTTTCAAGAGTTTCAACTATTTTGAAGCACACTAAGAGTCAAATTCGAACCAAAATTTATTCGTTGTTTTTTAGTATTGATGTGTATGACATTTCCCATCCCTTTTTTATACTATGTTTAATTTTTCATGCAGAGTTCACAAGGCAAAAGACAATTTGACAATTTTACTTTTCAGCTTTTAGTGATGATAGGCTGAATCTATCTAAATTCTGAGATGTGTATAACATTTCACATGTTTTTTTCCTATGCTATTTATACTGTGTTTAGTTTTTAAGTTGACTTTGGTTAACAAACATTCATATTGAACCCCGAATCAAGAAACGAGAAACATAGTTTATGAAGGTACTTCAGATGATATTTGGATCAGTTTAATTGAACAGAGATTTATATGGAGTTTAATAAGGACAGAATGTTTCTATTATTGCTACAGAATCTTGCATTTATGGTGCGTGTAGCCCAAACTGCAGATTTCTGTTAATTTTTTCATCAGTCAGTGCCTTTAACAAATACTTTAATACTTTATTTATATATTTTTTTGGCTACAGAATCCTGCATTTATGGAGGTATTTATATGGACAATTAGACATTTTTACTTTTAAGCTTTTAGTGATTTATTATAAATGTATATATTTTATGATATTTATACTGTTATTAAATCTATGTTATTTATACTGTGTTTAGTTTTTAAATTACTTTTTGTTAACAAACATTAGACAATTTGACATTTTTAATTTAAACTTGAAAAATGAAAGGCTGAATCTACTAAAATTCTGAGATGTGTATAACATTTCACATGGTTTTTTTTTAATGTTATTTATGCTGTGTTTACTTTTTTAATCAATTTTGATTAACAAACATTCGACAAAATGACATTTTTACTTTTCAGCTTTACTTTTTAAAACTCTTAACTTTCCAAGAGACAATTTGACATTTTTTCCTTTTCAGCTTTTAATGGTTTATTATAAATGTATATATTTTATGTTTTACTTTTCAGCTTCTTTTGCTCCAAAGATGAAAGGTTAAATCTAGATGAATTCTCAGGAGTTAATTATAAATTTATATATTTTTATATTGGATTTTTTAAAAATTATTTGGGTGTATAACATTTCACATGCTTATTTTACTATGTTATTTATACTGTGTTTAGTCTTTAAATTGATTTTGGTTAACAAACATTCGACAAATTGACATTTTTCCTTTTCAGCTTTACTTTCCAAAAGACAATTTGACATTTTTCCTTTTCAGCTTTTAGTGGTTTATTATAAATGTATGTATATTTTATGTTTTACTTATCAGCTTCTTTTGCTCCAAACATAGAAGGTTAAATCTTGCTAAATTGTTTAGATTTTAAATTGATTTTGGATAACAAACATTCCACAATTTGACATTTTTACTTTACAGCTTTTAGTGGTACAATGATGAAAGACTGCATCTAACCAAAATACTGAGATATGTATAACATTTCGCATGCTTTTTTTTGGCTATGTAATTTATACTGTGTTAAGTTTTTAAATTGAGTTTGGTTAACAAACATTCCACAATTTGACATTTTTACTTTACAGCTTTTAGTGGTACAATGATGAAAGACTGCATCTACCAAAATACTGAGATATGTATAACATTTCACATGCTTTTTTTTTTGGTTATGTAATTTATACTGTGTTAAGTTTTTAAATTGATTTTGGTTAACAAACATTCCACAATTTGACATTTTTACTTTACAGCTTTTAGTGGTACAATGATGAAAGACTGCATCTACCAAAATACTGAGATATGTATAACATTTCACATGCTTTTTTTTGGTTATGTAATTTATACTGTGTTAAGTTTTTAAATTGATTTTGGTTAACAAACATTCCACAATTTGACATTTTTACTTTATAGCTTTTAGTGGTACAATGATGAAAGACTGCATCTACCAAAATACTGAGATATGTATAACATTTCACATGCTTTTTTTTTGGCTAATTTATACTGTGTTAATTTTTTTAATTGATTTTGGTTAACAAACCTTCTTAAAATTCCGGGCAACGCCGGGTACTTCAGCTAGTCATATATAAAATCATACGCAATAGTTCTTCATGGAGATGATACTACATTGTATAATCGTAAAACAGCTGACATTGCCACCAATGAAATCACTTTCTTCAGTTACAAATTTACAAATGGAAAAATTCTCTTTCAAGTCATCCTGTTATCTCGTTATATCTAGCTATCTGCCTCTTCTTACAACATTTAATTAATTCAGCTTAAAATCGGTCTTTCTATTTTAAGTCATCCTTCTCCACAAATGGCCATTTGAAGTCTATGTCTAGTTATATAGCATTATTTTACTTATGTAAGATTTCAAGACAATCAGAAAATTTATGTGCTAATACGTGTAAAACACCCTAGCAAATTTTTTAAATGTATGCAAAGGAAGTTTTTTTGCATGGCAAAAGGTATTTAATAGATGGAAAAAAACTCCCAAATTTATCCTTAGGACATTCCACAAAATTAAGTCAGTTCCTGTTATGAGAATTTTAATATTAAAGTAGCAAAATATCAACTATCCCTTTAACAGGAAATGTAGGAAATCCTATCATTATATCCGCCCTTTGATGTGCAAAGTAATTGACATTGTTATTAAACTGAATAATGCTTCATATGTGTGGGTCGCTAATTATTTTCATAATAAAGTCGACGTTAATTCCGAGAGATGTATCATATTTTAGATACATAAATCTTGGCAACAGTTACATCAATTTCAATGTTTTTCGAGAAAGAAATTCGTTGATAAAGAAAAAGAAGAAAAAAAATCAGTCCTTTTCGAGTGATGTATCACGTACATAAATCCTGGCAACAGTTACATCTGTTTTAATATATTTTAAGAATTCCATCCTTTGTTATAAAAATATTCAGTGCTAAAATTTGTAGCTGTAAATTTTAGAGGTGTCTTTGCGGAATATCTCGCATTACCTTGATCGTGTACCTTCACATCCATTTTCAAACGTTATGCAAATCCATTTCTCGTCTAGTACGAGACTGCTTGTGAATAGTGATAGAGCAGCCAATTGATGGATGAGGGTTGTAAGAGGCTATGGAAAGTCACTTCGTGGTTAACGTAGAGTGAATAGGATATTTGCGAGTATATGCGTCTGACCTAGCATTGTATTTACAGTAAAGAGGATTACAAATGACAAACTACATTACCATTATTTTATAAAAAATCTGAATTGGAGCTTGTTATAAAAAATACCTCCCAAGAGAAATGGATATATTTGTAAGGTCATATCCGATTACTCGTAGAAGTCCTGAATTGCTACCTTTTTTTTCTAAAATGCAACCAAAGGGAAACGTGAGAATGGAAATTACCTGTAGAAGATTCAATCTTATGCCCGGGTTTTCTTGCAATGTTGGATTGTAAAACTTACATTAAAAGTAATTCCATTCACCTAGATTGTGTTTTTTAAGTTCAACAGAGGTATAGAAGATTTCGACTTTAACATGCCCCCAGTTTAATGAATATCTGGCTAACTAAAGAGCTAGATATTCATCAATTTCAGCATTGAAGCAAGTGTTTTAGAGACTGGTCTGATTATTTGGCCCTAAATCAGAATAAATATGAATAAATCATCGAGTCTTTTTGATTTATGACTTTCTATAAAATATGAAAACATTGCATTAAAAATAAATTTGATTGCGTGACTACTGCCCAACAACGAACCAAATTAAAACGGGCAAAATATGCATTACACGAATTCTCTTACACGAAATTTTCAAATGAATTATACTTTCGTTATCTGTGTGTCCTAACAACTGATCTAGAAACTAAAACTATTTTAACTATGGCACTGTAAGTGTAAAGACGGAATTGGTTCGTTTCTGAAGCCTATTAAAAAAAGAGAAAAAATTTCATTATGCTACGAATTCTATTCTATGTATATGATGTATTGAAGGTAGTAGATTAATTATTTTTATCAAAGCAGTCTTAAATACTTGAAAATTCAGCACATGGATTTTGAAATGCACATGGTATTATAAAATGACAGACACGGCTATTATTAGAGCAGTGCAAATCTATCTATCTATCTGTCTATCTACACACACACACACACACACACACACACACACACACACGAAACAAAATCAACTCTTTGACACCTTTATGAGGATAGAAAAACTCAAAATTAAATTTTAAACATTTTCTTAAAAACATGACTTCTTCTGAATGGTGTTCTAAAATATGATGGACCTAAATATAGTTTATGGTATTAATTTCAAAACTCAAGAACATACGATGATGGTAAATATTTAAGCACTCTAGTCCAGAGTACCGAATTGTACTTAGCTAAATGTGCTCAAAGGGATATAAAGTTACAGTTTGAGAAATTCACATAAACTTAAACATAATTTATCAAACTGATGAAAGATTTTTCATCAACCATTTTCACTGCTTTAAGATTCATCTAATGCCCAGTGTATTATTACGCTCTATTTAAATTTTAGGCTTTACTTAAGCACATTCGGGAAGGTACTGAGGTATTTGATTTGTTACAAGAATAAACTGTGATGTTCCTTCATTTAACATACAGTGTGTCCGGGCTAAAATTATCCAAAAGTCATGGCTTATTTTTACGAAACTACCCATTAGAATTAAAAAATATATATTTAAATAGAAAAAAACATCCTCCCAAGTTTTATTACCAATCATAGACTTCGATCATAGTATCATAGATTTCGATGTGGGCACCATTTGTAACACGACAAACGTCTAAATGGTAATCCAGTTCTCTCCAAGTGGTCCGTAGCATATCATGAGTTATTACACGAGTTGCTTGAATGATGCGTTTCTTCAACTCGTCCACAGTTTCCAATTTTTTTTGTTTATTCACAACGGATTTAATGAATCGCCAAGCAAATAAAACTTTAATAACTCCTGATATGCTACGAAATACTTGGAGAGAACTGGATTACCATTTAGACGTTAGTCGTACTAGAAAAGGTGCACACGTCGAAATCTATGACACTATGGCCGAAATCTATGATTGATATTAAAACTTCGTGAGATGTTCTTTTATTTAAATATATATTTTTTTACTTCTAATGGGTAGTTCCGTAAAAATAAGTCATAACTTTTGGATACTTTTAGCCCGGACGCCCTTGTATAAGGGTGGCGCAAATGGAAGTGAGACTTTTGGTTTTTTTTTTCTGTAACGGTTTATTGGTTGGAATATGTGTACATACAGGAAGTAATTGTGATTCCTGAGCTGGATATCCTCTAAACATCGTCGCATTGTTGATACAAGCAAGTGTCGCAGCGGTTTCTATAGAAGGTCTTGGATACCCTCAGCGAAGAATGGCTGCGGATGCCTGAGGATCCAGTCTTGAACAGCGGCCCGTACCACTACATCATTAGAAAAACGGATGGCCCTTGAAAGCCTTTTTCGCTGGTCCGAAGATGTGGTAGTACGCACCGCGGCAGACAGTCCAGCGGAAGCGCCGCAGCAAATCTTATCCAATGAACTCCATTCCATGGTGATGGCCACGTTGGCTTGTGTAGGAATCAGCATAAACCGAGATCACACAACCATTTTTGCAGTTCCCTAAACCACTTGAATCCTGTTCATTCTGGCAGATGGACGTGCCAATCTATACACATCGGTTGTACGATGATAAATTTCGGCTTCACTAACGTCTTCTGCCATCAAAAACTGGATAACCGCTTTCTGGGCCTGTTTTGACAAGTCCATATCACTACCGTACGTAGTCATCTTGCTTAAACACGTTAAAAAAACACAGTGACAGTTTTCGACGATAGAAGCTTTGTATTGCAACAAAAAAAAAAGTCGTCTATTGGGGCAAACTCAAATCTCTGTGTATTTTACCACTGTCACTAAAATAAAAATCTCACTTTCATTTGGGTCACCCTTATAGCACGGATATGGAATCAAAATAAACTAAACTAAAATTTGATTGGCTTTCTTTATAATGGTTCTTAACGGAAACTGCCTTGAAAATGCTGTCAATTTGTTCTCCACTATTTAATGTGTTAGACCCGTCAGACATAAAATGAAGTAGGAGGTTATGAGAATAAATATTGCATAAATATGATATTAAGCATATTTGCAGCAAATAGACTAATTTACTTTTCTAATACTTCAGATACATCATTCTTTTGTCAATCCCCGAGGACATCGCGAGATTTTCTGGTTGTTTGCAATGGGGAAATCGTATAGCTGAACGAACACCAACCCATGGTACACCCCCAGGATCTATATCTAGTGGGCTCGTACCCTCCTCAAACCTCCAAACAACTTGGTGTAACTATCCGGTCTACGGATTTTACGTGCCCATACTCGGCGTAGACACGAATCCAGACAGTGGTGCTTGTCGAGATTCACACCGAGGATTCTCAGAAGCAAAAAAGCAATGATACCTTCGTCGTTTATTTCTGCCAACCACTAAATATAAGTCTATTAAGGTAGTAAATTACACACGATGAAACATTTTCTATTGTTTCGGTGGCAAGTTAAAAATGTCTAAAAATTTCCCTTCTTAATTATAACGCAGTCCACGGAATAGTTTTCACATGTTTTAATGCAATCTTTCTGAAGTAGAAAAGGAGCTCGTCATTTGAGGTGAAAACGATTATGTGCACAATGGTAACAAATGGACACGTAAGTGATATATCTCTCATCGTTGAAATACGGGTCGTTTACAGTATTGTAAATGTTTCGCAGGAGCGAAATTGCATTAAAAGAGAAAACATTAATCATTGAGGACATCAAACCATCTGAGGCGCTCATAAGTCTCAACTCTGTAAGACTTTATAAGCATCCCATTCTCAAGTGATTTATGGTAGAGGAATTTACATTATTCCTTTTAGAGCGTTTATAAATTCCTTTCCGTATTATTACAATATTTATATAATTTTAAAGCTTATTCAAAGTTATTTATCAGTAGGAAAATTCAGGAGAGATGATATGCTTTAGCTTTTTTTTGTAGATAATATTATGATTTATATTTCATTGTTGTTCAGTGTTTACACTCATTTTTTGGACCACTTACAATTCATTTAATTTGAAATGAATATTTTCGTAATTTATACAATAATTTAAAAAATATTTAGCTTTTTGTGTATATTGAAATATTAAGATATTCTGCACGGGAATAAATGTCAAAAAAGCTTATTTTGAAATGTTTACTTCAATTACGATTATATTTTGGTGGAAAGACAACCCACCATACAGTGAAAAAGAAAGAATCAAATGGGAAATCATGTAGTGGGTGCTTTTCCTTTTTTAATTTCCCTCTTAATATATCCTTTTAAGGTTCAAGAAATAAAAATGTTGTATTTTTACTTCTTGATGTATAATTTTGAAATAAGACTATACAGGGACATTAAACGAAATAACAGTTATTGGATTATAGTAAAGTATGTTCCAATTTGAAAGATTTAGCTTATGTACCGTTTGCTTCGTTTGGAGCGCTACGGTTCTCTTTAACCTGGATACGGTCAATTTTTGTTACACGAGTTCTAATTAGACCAGATCGTACTACCTAAAGCCGACTTTGAACAACCACAAAAGTTCACAAAAGGGAGACTCGAACCTACAGACTTTCATACCGAAAACTAGCGCCCTATTCTTAAGGCCATAGTCAAGCTTTCGTACCGTAAATAACAGTAATAAATAAATAAATAAATAAATAAATAAATAAATAAATAAATATATATATATATATATATATATATATATATATATATATATATATATATATATATATATATATATATATATATATATATATATATATATATATATATATATGTGTGTGTGTGTGTGTGTGTGTGTGTGTGTGTGTGTGTGTGTGTGTGTGTGTGTATACAGAGGCTGTTCACACATTTTTTAGACGATGCATATTGTATTCACAAAACTAAATTACATAAAACTCTTGTGTTTTAAATGTTCCATTTGACATCCCTTATTCTGAACTATCTTTCGACACCGCAATTTCCAGGATAATAATGCCTTTTGAAGTGTCAGAAGAGGTATTCTATCCCATTCCTCCTGAACAGCTTTCCAGAGTCCTGTAAGGGTTTTGGGACGACGTTTGGATAACGCAGATTTTAAAAGTTCGAAAGCACAAAAATCCATAGGTGATACATCGGGAGATTTAGTAGGGATATCAGTGAAGGGTATGGCCTTGATACCAGTTTTTTGTTCCATTTCTTTTAGGAAATTTACAGTGGATTTTGATGTGTGACTGCTAGCTTTGTCCTGATGGAGTCTCACAGATTGATGGCACTGTGGGTAAAGCGATGGTATTTCCTTCAGAAAAATTGGCTATAAAATATGTTCCTGATAGTATTTGGAGTTAATCTTGACATTTTTTTCCACTCTCTTTATTTTTAACTTGCCATTATAAGAAAAACCAGCAACAGTCATGAATCCCTTAGAAAACCTTCCTTTCGATTCTTTGAACCATGTACTTAAAATTTTTCTCCCCTTTTATGGTAATAAATGGCTCTTTTTTGTTGTAATCATTTAAATACACCCATGATTCATCTATTGTGACAATTGTTTTCCATTTTTCTTTGGATAAGTGTTTCTCATATAGAATTCTGCAGCGTGTCCTGCGTTCTGCGATATGATTTGGAAGAAGACGATGGACTTTGCGTTTTTTCGCATTCTTAAGATTTAAATCAATGTTTATCATTTTGTTTACAGTGGACACCGATCATTTTAATGATTTTGCAACTGTCCTTTGACTAGGGGGATTTTCTTTTAACATTAAACAACGTACCTTTGCAATAGTCGAAGATGTCCGTTTTATCCTTGGATACTTGTTTGGAATTTTTGTCCCACTTGAGGCTCCAATTAGACGTTTTTTTCCTTTCTTGTTGACGATATTACCTATCGACGCTTTAGATATCACAAAACCATGACTCTCACATTGTTTTTGGATAACGAATATGCATATTTCTCTTCGGATAGAGCATAAATGTAGCATTCGAACCACTTCTTTGTTAAAAACGCCATTTTGAATAAAAACAAAACTTTCAAGCCGCAGACGATAATTTTGACTTTTAAAAACATAGTACAATTGCAATTATTTCTTTTTAGCAAACGATTTTTTATTACCGCTTACCAAAATCGTGTAAAAAATGTGCGAACAGCCTCTCTATATATAGTATAACCTCGTTTATCCAGACTAAATGAAACTATAGGCATCCGGATAATCTGAGTAATATGGGTAATAAGCAAAACAAAATCCTTAACAAAGCAGACATACCTTTTATTGCGATAAAAACTGTTTTTAGTAACAAAATTACATAGTATTGTTTACAGGACATAAAAAAATATAAAAGTAACTTTTCGCATCATTTGTCAACAAAGAATTGGTAAGTCTATTAAAGCTTACTTAAACTCAACTAAAAGCATTTTATTACCATAATTTATTGTACAATATATGCAGTATCTGTTCATTGAATTAAACTGAAAAGCGAATACTTCGTACTTTTATTTACGTTTTTACAATCATAGTTAAAAATTATTATCCAATGTGAAAATTAAATAAAAATAATGTCTACAAATCTTATCGGGATTAACCGGAGATTGGGATAAACGAGCTTTATATATATATATATATATATATATATATATATATATATATATATATATATATATAAACACGAACAAATGTAAATCATACACTTGTATTTGGTACTTTCCTAGAAGAAATTATTTGGAAAATATCAGTATTCCTGAAGCGAGATCTAAAAGCCTTGAGATTGAGCTACAGTACTCGAGATATATTCTTTCTGAGTTCGACAACTTAGATACCGTTCAAAAATTTCTACTGAAGAAATATAAATTGATCCTTTATGAAACACTACATTGAAATAAATGAATGTTGTCTTATGAAACCCTTTCTGTTTAACCTGGATTTTCCTGCGGGATTCAAAAAGATTGTGCTGTATGATGTAAGTTTTTATGGTATACTATATAGGTTTGTAAACCTTAAAGCTTTAGTGGCAAATATATTTCTACACCCAAAGTACAATCATTTTATGTTTAGCGATACAGATGAAAGGTATAGAAAATAAATAATAATATTAATAGTAATAATAATTATTATTGGTAGTTGTAGTTTTAAAGTAAAAAAAGTAAAAATGAAAGTTTATAAAATAAGAAATTTAATAGTATTTAAATTAAAATATAAACTCATTTATTTAAAAGTATATGTCTTTCGAGGTATTTCTAAAATAATACAAATTTAATTATTTGTGTGGTGTTTAGAATTTACTGCATCTAATAGATACGGTTCTACAGTTAAAATAAAGAAATGTAAGGATTCCCTTCCCCCGTCCCCTATTCGAAAACTATGGTCATGAATATAATGTGTAAATTATTGGAAATTGCTTAATCTTATATGGAATTTTTTTTTGGTTAAACTGTGTTAGTTCAAACTAATTTTGTCTATCATAAGATGATGTTGTAATACGATCTTCTTGGGTCATTTTTTAGACAAAAAGTAGACCCTTAACGTAGAAATAAAGACATGAAAAATTCAATCATATTAACCATTAAACGTTACGATACGCTTTGCACACCACATAACATTGCAACACTTTTTAACTAAGCATTTGAAGCGAAAGAAAACATTCAGCAGGAAAGAACTGAAAATCCAATAGATTATCTGTCCATTTTAATTGCGAATTTTAAAGGCATCCTTGATTTTAGTTTATGCTTATGCTTGATTTTAGTAGTGTAACCTTTTTCGTTCCTTAGAGCAGTGTAAAATTATCTTTTCAAGCTATTTTGGAGAATTTCAATATTCAATTACCCTTCTAAAAAGTGAATACTTGCAAGGAAACAAAAAAACCCTCAAAAGCTAGTAAATATAAGCAGAAAACAATAGTATAATTCACTCCAAAAGGCCTGAAGTTTATGGTCAACTGTGGATGTCATAAACTTCTTAGCCAAGTGAAAATTTTAAAAAAAATTACAAAATAACTCACATATCTGTGCTTGCTGTGCAAAGGGTGTTAAGTCTAAAATGGGCTAAAATGAGATATCTAACTAGGCATGTTTGAAAAATCAAGGGCTACTGCATGGTACAGAAAGCTAAGTCCCCCCCCCCCTAAATATTTTTAGTCACCAGAGAAAATTTGGGATATGTGAAATTAAATACAAATATGTTTGTGTTAAAGAGGTTATGTACCAATCACGTACTTTACACTATTTACTCAGCAAAAATAAAATTGGAAAAATTTACTTTAAAAAAAATGTAGTCTATTCCGGTTAATCGGACCGAATCCCGTTTGTAGCATAGGGCATGTTCGTTTAATTGGACCATCCGGTTATAAAGACCAAAATTATCGCGTCTTGATGTGGTCAGATTAAGTGGAATCGACTGTAATAAAAAATTAAACTTAAAAAAAATGACTTTACAAAAGCCGTTTTTTTAAACATCGATTTTGGACTTAGCACTCTTTATACTGCAAACACAGATATATTCGTTGAAGAAACTACGATTGTCGGTGCGCATCTGAATTTTGATGAATGGAAAATGAAAGTTTTTCAGTAATTCATCATATTTAGATATTCAAGTTTGCCGATAACCTACCTTTATTTGTTAAGCATCTTAAAACAACACGGAAACACCTTCCAAATAAAATGTTTACCATCTTTAGGCAAGTTGCACTGAGAAATGAATTACATTAATATCAGAATGGTTTCAGAAAAAAACAAATCGAAATTATAAAAGGGAGAATAACCTAATTACTTCAGAACTTAAAAGATGTAAAACAAAATTTTCTTTTGCGACCTGTGTTTATTGCACAATTTGTCTAGTATATCATGAGAAATTAAAGATAATTGAGATTGATTCATTGGCTTAGTAATTAAACGCATTTCCTTGAACATACTTTAAATTTACCTACTATGTAGAACATATTGAACAAACATAGTATCTATAACATATTGTACAAACATTGTATGTGTAACATATTGTATAAACATACTATGTATAACATATTGAACAAACATCTGTAATATATTCAATAAACACCCTATCTAGAAATTTAAGAAAAATTAATAAAAAAATAAGCTTGATTAGAAGCATGATAAAAAGTTCAACGGCAATAGAGTAAAAAACGTTTGACATAAATTGTAGTATACAATAACAAAATATACTAGTCGTGATATAAAAGGTGAATGTACTACGCAACAGTACTTTCTGCCATAACACAATAGAAAGTAAAATAAAATAACTTAATGTTTCAAGATTATATTTTCCAGTTTGAGTTAATTTAAATACAGTTCCATGAACGAAAAATAGTAATGTTTCTACATCTATGGTTTGCACATTTAAAAGCAACAATAAACATCTTTAAGTAACAATTTTACCATTCAGGAATTACATATTTTTTCAGGCTTCAGGAAGAGTGGCGGTAACTACAGTACATGGGCCGGACCCTCCACTGTAGTATGATATAGGAATGTATAAAACTTCAGTGATCGGTAAAAAACGAAAGTAGGAAGGAAAATAGAAAATGGGGAAAATAAAAAAGCTTCGATAGTACAAGAAAGTTAAACATGGGGGGGAAAAAGAGACTAAGCGAACAAAGAACAGGACTAACAATCAAAAGTTACGAGCCAGAATAGCACATGGCCGTTTCTTGTTAGCTGGGTCAGCACGATCGTAATTGGCAAGATTTTTAATAAGATCATTTGGTAAATCTTTATGGAAGTTAATAACAAGATTTTGAAGGTAATTTTGAATAGTGGGGATATTTATCTCCCTATAAATGTCAACATTACGAAAATACCATGGGGAGTTGGTGATTTGCAGAAGAGTCATGTTTTCAGCAACATCAAGAATTTTAATGCTGGAATCCGTTGCATACGACAAAACTGGTCCAGTATACGTAAGTAAGGGTATTAAGAAAGATTTATAAATGAGCATTTTGTTACTAAAGTTCAATTTACTATTTCGGGCAGATATTTTTTCACGCAATATATCACATATATACAGTGTTTATTCACTAGAGTATTGTTTAATAAAACTTACATTCTGTGATTCTTTTATAAAAGTTCACAAACAAACGTAAACGTTATTTTAAAGGAAACATTCCTGAGACTGAATTTTGTTATACCTAAAATGAACAGCGCTCTTAAAACAAATATAACGTTGTTTAAGTCAGCTCAAAAGATAAATAAAATTTGGTATTCTTAAATTTTTTTAAACTTTTAAAAAGCTATATATACTAATTATATATGTATGTATACATTTCGCGGAAAAAAAAACCCTGTAGAATTCATAAATTCCACAGGCATAACAGAAAACATCTCACCACAAATAAAGCCATGCCCTGAAAAAAGTATGTATAAAACAGCGTTCTTCTCTTTTTTAATCTTCATAAAATTCCCAAAAGCGTTTAAAATTCAGCAATGGGAAAGAAATGAAATAAACGTAAAAATGTTCCAGAATGTGAAAGTGCGAAACGACGTTTATAAAGTAACACCCAAAAGCTGACAATTGCACTTTTGTGTTTTCTGTATATCACGTCACTCATTCCGTTTTCCTTTTTCAATATGGCACCCGAAACGTAAAATTTTAAGGCATATTTTTTTTGAGTGTTCGCACTGTTTAAAGTTCAGTCCTGTTCATATTATTTACATTTTTTACAACTGGGTGGAAAAAATGCGATATTACTCAAAATTCGCCTTCTACGTATTTGCATCGTCAACAAGTGTATTTTCAACGATTTCGGGGAAATCTTTTCCACGCATAAATAATATAGACGCATGAAAAAAATCTAGATTTATATTATACTTGAATACCTATAAATTCAAAAGGGAATTTGATTTTAAAAGAACGAGGTATGGCTTTTAAAAAGTTACTTGAACTTTTCAGCTTCAATATCGTAATGTTTTAGAAGAAATTTCTGTGACCAGAATATTGAATTTATATTTCGGTGTGAATGGGCTTGTAGCGGCCCTGTGGTACAGCGCGCTGGTTTTCGGAGCTGAGGGTGCTCAGATCAAAACACGGCGTTGCGCCACGAAAAATGCCTCTGTTTGTGTCGTCCCTTCATAGGGGGCAAGGCTGTCCGCCTATATGGTGCCCCCATAATAAAATGGACAGTAAAACTGCAGCGTAGTATAGGCGAATGTTTGATTACAAGTGCCTTCGCATTGGTTAAAAAAAAATATTTAGGTATGGAATTTCGTCGTTATTAATCTATATATATAAAACAGTTCGTCACTGACATACAGAAGAAACCGCTGGACCTAAAGGGCTGAAATATTGCATGGCGATTCTTCTTATGGTGTAGGGGTGCACTAAGAAAAATTTTTGAAAAAATTTTCTTAGATTTTTTTTAAATTAAATTTTTAAGCTGTTTTTGTAACTTTTTTTAAGTTTGCATTTAAAATAATAATTTGAGGGTTATAAAAGTTATATCACGAGAAAGATCAAACAAATTCCTTTAAAATGCTATCTTTATCGAACCTTTATCTCGTTTTTTTTTATTTTTGGTGAATTTTTAAATTATTGATTTTTAGAATTTAATTTATTAAATGCTGATCACGTGATTTCTTTTTCTGGTACTTTGAATAAATTTATCGTCACGTGCATAACAACTAAATAGGCAAAAAAAGTATTTTTTTCTTTCTAATGCAGCAGAAGATTGAATATTATCCAAAAAAATATCCTTCACGATTTATTTTAAAATATATATATATATATTTTTTACATCAATTGTATACATTGATCGTCGCTTTTATTATAAATATATATATTTATTTATTTTGGCATTAATTGCATACATTGACCGTTGTATTTAATTTGAATATACTCCGTAGCGAAGCGCGGGTTTTCCGCTAGGCTATACAAATATAAGCAAATACCACTCACTGAGAGATTGATCACAGTATAACTGAAACCATGAGTCTTAGGAAGCAGAAATTTTGCATGGCAGTTCTTCTCAAACATTAGGTGCTCAGAAAGAAATCATTTTTAAAATTTCAACCTTTCAGAGGGTTATCTGCACATAGAGTGAGCCAAAAGTTCGTAAAAACTTTAAAAAATCATAAAAAAAGAAGAAATCATGATAAAGAAGTGCAGTTTTCAAGAAAGGGCTCACAAGGAAGTCGGATTTTTTTAGCATCCAAAAAAAGTTTAAAAAGTTTAAAAAGTTAAAGAGTTATAAAAGTTACTGGTAGATGGCGATGAAATGCGAGAGATTCAGCAGAATTATGCAAATCAATCTTGCAATAGAAGACCGTGATACACGAGGATTTGGAGGACCGGCCACGAAGAGGAAGACACTCGTTGGCGGAGGGCCGCATTACTGCGGTGGAAACCGTTGTGAATAATATGGCGGCGGAATCTTTAACGGGGAGTAGCAGTTTTCGCAAAGCTGGCCCAGTGACTCTACAAGTGAATTTTTTAATTTTTATTTTGCTGCTAAAAATAATCCGACTTCCTTGTGAGCCCTTTCTTGCAAACTACAATTCTTTATCACAATTTCTTCCTTTTTATGAAATTTTAAAGTTTTTATGAACTTTTGGCTCACCCGGTATAAGCGAAATACCACTTACTCACTGACTGATCACTGTATCTATAAAACCGTAAATCCTTGGAAGCATAAAATTATCGCGGTTGTTCTTCTCAAACCCTAAGTACTCAGAAAGGAAGTTTAAAAAAAATTGGCCTTTTTGAGGGATTTGTATACATATAAAAACCAATTACCTCTCACTGACTGATCGCTTTGTATTTTGAACCATAAGGCCTATGAAGCAGACCTAATTGTTTCACTTATACCCTAGGGGCTCATCAAAGAAGCTTTTCAAAAACACCTTTAAGGGGAATAAAACAGACTCAAATCCTCCAAAATAAAATTTAAAAATCTACCTAAAAATTCTAGCCATATCTGATATTGAATATCAAACGAACTACAGTCGATTCCGGTTAATCGGACCACCGGTTAATTGGACCAGCCGCTTATTCGGATCGAATCCTGTCTTGTAACATAGGGCATGTTCGTTTAATCTGACCAGTCGGTTATTGGGACCAAACTGATCGCGTCCGGATGTGGTCCGATTAACCGGAATCGACTGTACTTTTAAATGGGAGTATGGCTCAAGAAGCTTATACTCAAGTGTGCTAAAATCTCCAGGGAATCAAGAGCGTCTAATAATATCAATTTTATACTTCAATCTTCTCTATCTATTTATAATCTTTCCAGAATTCTCTTATAGAGTCTCAATAACTTTGTTTCAGTATGGAACTGCAAAACTGTTAAGTCTAAAGCAGTGGTTCCCAACCTTGGGTACGCGCACCAGTACCGGTACACGGAAAAGTAGCTACCGGTACGCATATGATTTTACAATTTAAAACAAATATCTATAATAATCTGTATTATGAAAAAAGAAAAGAAATGACTATAATAACTACTAATCCATACGTTTTAATATTTTAGTTTGGAATTTCTTATCCATTGTTTGTGTTGTAATAATTTATTGGGATTTACCTAATCTCAAAAGATGCCGTATACACGTGAATGTGTTATCTATGCCCGCCCCATAAAAATTTGGCTCTCGTCTGCGAATTATAACTGTGTCTGAGTTCTACTAAAAATTGTGTTTTGTGTTTCAAACATCTTTAAATTAATTGCATATTATTAATCAATAGTACTTGTATTATTAATAAATATTAAGAAACTGTTAAGGTAAGTGTATTAAACTCAGGAAATTTATTTAAAGTGATTTTTTATGTATCCTAATTTATTTTGATCACCATTGCATTTCATTCCCCATTTCAAAATTTTTGGTCTTCCGGTACGTCATCAAATTGTTTACAACGTACAGGTACGGTACTATAAAAATGTTGGGCCCCCCTGGTCTAAAGTGTAGACACAAAATTAAAGAAATGGAGGGATCAGATTTAAAGTGAACCAAGGCCATGAGAGTCAATTCTTAGAAAACTGATCTTTAAGTTGAACAACTCAATTTATCAACCATTGACTTCCGTTTGTTTTCCTTGCTTTGATATCCTAAAATTTATACTAGGTTAACTAATATAATGTTTTTACACCCTGATGGCAATGTTAGTACGCAATTGTCAAAGAATGGAGTTGGTTTCCTATAACTTTAAAAATCCCTCCAAATAATAGAAGACTTTTGTTAATGGTCAGTGTCAAAGAAGGAATATTCTCTGTATAATGCGGCCTTTTCTAAGAGTAATTTAGATTATGGATTTGAAAAAGCTTTAGACATCAGTCTATTCTAAATACGCATCTAAGGCCTAAAGGTAGTCTTTGACTTAGACTTCGTCCTCGTTTTTGGTTTTTCAGCAAGGGAGTACGCTAGAGGGTAAGGAATTTCTAATGGAGAATTTCTCTCAATTTTTACTGGTGACTGACAAGCTTCTGTCATCCAGCTCACTTCGGAAAGAACCATCTTCTGTTGTTGTTGTTGATCTCTGACATCCAGCAGAGCTAGATTAGGTCCATGTTGCCGCATTCTCAAGAAATCAATGACCAACAATGGCCGCTTCAGAAGATCTTCCTTTTAAAATCTCAAGCACGCTAGGATATGATCTGGAGTAGCTTGGCCTTTGGAACATTTGGTACAAGTTGGAAACACTTTCTCCTTGTCGGTATGAGTCAATGTTCTGAGGTGGCCACTACGAAAGCAGGTTATTGTTGTTTTCTCCTGTCCGATGCACCGGAGGTACAGGATATCCACCGGGGCGGTTACCCTGTTACCAATGGTGCACGGGAGGGATAGCGACTGCAGACCGTACAAGACAGTTATGTTTAGAATACAGTTCAGTATATGTCAGAGGCACCGGCATATCCATAGACTCGTCAGCAGCCAGGGTATCAGCAACTTCATTACCGGCAAAGTCTACATGGAAATGGCTCCACTGTAAATGAATCACACGAAATGAGGACAGCCGCTCCAGCTTGTCCAAAATAGTGTGTCCCAGACTATCACGGGCACAAAGCCAGTTAGAAACATGCTGGATGGCACTCCTGCTATCATACAGAATCTAGATTTCTCTAGCCCCAGAGAACGAAAGGGCCGTGTCAAGACCCGCATTAATTGCAATCCATACAAATACCGTCTTCTGTCATGAACTGTCGTACAAAACTGAAAATGCACGAAGAGGTGAAAATGCATAGCGTATGCCCATCTGGTAGGTCCTAATTGCAAAAATATATATCTCCAACTAATATGTAGCATTGGACCTAGGTATCAACTTTACTTTAAGAATCGATCCTGTCTGTTTTCTTTTCCACAACCGAATGTTGCGATTTTGGAACTCTTCAATCACCGATCTATCCAACAAATCAAATAAAATTAGTTACTTTATCTTCATATAGATTTGTTACTTTCTAAAATAGACACCATTTTCCCTCGTAAAATATAATTTGGGATATTTCCTCTCCTCATAAAGTATATTTATAGGTCATCTTTCTGTGGAAAACATCTTTTGTTCCACTTTTAATGTTGAAAAAGACACATGTAGAAATATTTTACTTCTGAAGTCAAAAATAAATACTCGGACGTGTAAAATCCGCCCCTAAAAGGATTTTGTCACTGACAAGAATGCCTGCGAGCATAAATATTTTTTGAATTCTTTAACACTATTGGTCTGCTGCCAGCTCTGTTATAAAGGTCACAGAAGTTGTTAAAATTTGTGTAACCAATTTCTACAACTGTCACATAGCGTGATATAGAATGAGGAACTATAACGACAAGGCTTAATAAAATGTTTTATCTGAATTATTATCGTAACTTATATAAATTTATATTTAAATATAAATTATTGTGTTCAGACAAAAATTAAAAAGAAAAATGCATTTGTCTCTGTTTTTCAGATTAAAGTGTATCATGCAAGCTCTAATATTTCATGTATGTTATAAAAAATATCTTCAAATAGAAGGAGAGGAAATAGCAGCAAGCATCTATACACACACACACACACTCACACACATATATGTATATATATATATATATATATGTGTGTGTGTGTGTGTGTGTGTGTGTGTGCGTATCTAGAGTTCCCGGTATAAAGGGCTTAAGTCAAAAACAGTGATTTAAATAGACCAAGTTACTGGCTTTTATACCAATCGCACAACAATAATGTCGACTTGAGTCATTTGTAGAAATAAATGTACTTTTGTATACAAAATTGATAGACTTAAGCCTTTCAAACAAGTCAAGAAGACTTAAGCCTTTTATAAAAGTCAAAAAGATTTTTGTTTCTTTTTAACAGTACTAACAAATATCTAAAAATCACTTTTTTTGCTTAATCTCTTCCTACCTTGCAGCATGCACACACACACACACACATATATATATATATATATATATATATATATATATATATATATATATATATATATATATATATATATATATATATATATATATAAATATATATATATATATATATATATATATATATATATATATATAAATATATATATATATATATATATATATATATATATATATATATATATATATATATATATATATATATGACGCGCTCGCTACTCACCCATTTCCAGTACGTCGTCTTACATCCAAATTTACTCTCTCTTTTTTAATTATATCTCTACATAATTAGTAAAGTTATAGCAGTCAATGTGTTAAAAGGCCGGTGGCAAAGAACTACAGTTAATACATCTAACATAATTTATTTTCCCAATAATTTCCTACCTGATTCAATCTGTTAATTTTATCAAGAACTCATTACGCTCCCCTGCGACGCGTGAACGCACTGATCAAGAATTTCCCGCCGTCTGATTAAAACGCTATTGTTTTTTACCATCTAAAGCCATCACGCATGTCCACAAGAGCTCCGTGACGCATACACCGGAGATGAACCATGGGCGTGACCACGGATGTCAATCAAATCCAAAGGGAATTCCCCTATTTCTCTCCTTGCGTTTATCCCGATATCTCGTAATTTCACCGTTTTAAATTGTTAATTTCTTATGTCTTTCTAAGCAAAAGTCCCCCATATTTTAGCCTTACGTTTTGGCCTTACAACTTCCCCCCCCCGTCCCCCTGAAGGCGTACACACAAAGAGTAGCTATTTCTCTGCAGCACGTCTCCAGAAGAGAAAAACACTAAAATCAAATTTTAAAATCCCAAAATACTATCAACTGAAAATTGCTGTGCAGGGTGGTATCTTCCCCACACAACACAAATTAAATTAAACCTAACCTAAAATTTTATCTATTCACGCCTTGCCAGATTGAATCAAGGTATTGATACATTTTACACAAGTCTCCATTTGAGACATAATTGACATCGACGAAAAAATTAGACATTACAATATAAGTTTCCAAAAGCATAAAACTGACTAAAAAACACAATTGTCATCAAATCTTATTGCAGAAAAACACGAAAATACCTCAATCACAAGTAAATATAGTAAACACTCAGTTCTTTTAACAAATGTAGAGGTCCAAATCTGTACAAGAAAATCCCACGGTGAAAACAAAACAAAATAAGATATTAATTTACTACATCGGACGCTAGATATCTTTCTCCATCTGTACACAAAACCCAAAACACATATCATAAAATTTTTATCAACGAAATCGATAAAACCAAGAATATACAATTTGAATTTTTAAAAAAATATATGAGAAACAGTAAATTAGAATTTAAATGTATGGAATCAACTATCAAAATAATCTACATTACTCAAAACAGTTTCCTTTCTCAAATTTATTACGTACTTTTCATGATCACTCAATGACTTACTTAAAACTAATCCTACTGACATGAGGAGGCATACGAAAGAGCTCATGCCCTGTCAAAACATTAATCATTTTATTATTTATTGACAAAACATATTAAAAACTCACATTTTTCAATATGCTGTCCAAATCTTACCAATTTCAAGGCTAAAATATTTCGTAAACTTTCACATCTTACATTACTGCAAATTCCACACCTCATTTTTTTTTCGATATAGTAAAATACACTTAACAATCAGAGGCCCTCCTCATTAAGTTTGCTGGTCGACCAAAAATATACACTATAAAAACATTTAACACAATATTTATTAAAAAATTTATAGCAATCAAAAGGATACCAAAATTCCGTCAAGACTCAAGATATAAACACACTTAAAAGAACTGTAAGATCAATGTAATTCAAAAAATACACCTGTGAAAAAAATTGCAACCGATTGAAACTGAAGAATACTTTATAAAATTCGAAATAATATTTATCAACATGTAACTTAAAATAATACTTTATGATACTCAAATAAACGCAACATATTTACAGGGAATAAAAACAACCATCATCGAACTGGGAAACCAGAATAAAAAAAATATTAAATTGTTCATAATTTAGTACATTACTTTACTTCCCCCCCCCCCTCCCCAAGAACAAGATGGATACACATTTTAATTTCATAATATTATAAATTTAAAACATTCCGAATTGTTAAAAATATCAATTAATTTTTCTTGAAAACATGAAATAAGTCTTTCAAACTCCAAATCCTTATCAAATAAACAAAACCTTCACAAAAACAAGAATTTTTCAGCAGTCATTAAATCCGCTGAGAAAAATATGAAAATATTACATATCTTATCACAAACCTATTTAAAATGTGTCAGATAATATTTCATTATCTAACCCGGTCCTCAAGTTGTGACTAAAGTTTAACATACTCTTCAGTGAAACTGGGTGGGGAAGCTTTATGCTTATAAAATTGTACGGGTTTAAAAAATACAAAAATACTCATCATCATAAACTAATCTCATCAAAAATAATATTCCTCAAAAAACCCATATCGTATTTAACATTCTGACACAGTTATTTAAACATTATCATTAAAATTATTTTCATTTCCAACATTACCCTTCAAACACAATCTTTTCACATATAAAACCCATTTCACATTTAAAAATTTAATAAGTATCGCTTACCCTAATTGAGTTAATCCCTTCAAGCAAAAATTTAATTTTCTATGTACGTTGCATTTTTTTTTTACACAAAATCTTCTTCTGTTCTCCGGATGATGCTTGATAAACAACCGCCTCTGCTTTAGATGACCGAAAACCATAGCGTTATCGTTTTGTTTTAAAACGCAGATCTGATAGAACTCCTGTTGCTTGGCGAACCCACAAACCAGGCACCGTTGTATTTTAAAAGCATAAATTTACGCTGGTTGCAGAGTCGGGAGGAGAAAAAAAAATATTTCCTCGTTTCAAGGTCTTGTGGCACTGTTACACATCCAGTTGATTCTCTGGGAAAATTGGACCCAGTCCGAAGAAACATTTAGCTGAACATATTTTAATGTCTCACGGCACCGGGAAAAAAAAAACCTTTGACGAAACACACGATGCCCGCTATGATTTGTTGACTGAAGAAGATCAACACTGTAGAACAATTTGGACGCTCTGAAGACACATTGCAGCAAACAGCAGGCAAAGCGTTGTAAACTCACACTCAGAAGTCGAAGACCATCATCTTTGTAGAATGTAATTCGGAACTGGAACTCGGTGTTGGCAATCGTCGTCACTGGTATCAGCACGAAATTTGCAGCTCCAAAACTAAAATTTTACTTCTCTTCCAACGCAGTCAACGCAGTCACGAGGGAACATGATGAGAACTTGGATAAAATTCTAATTTTTAACTTAAATGTTTAAAGGCTATGGGGTTAAATTTATTTCCCTCGCGAAAAATTTCTGTATCATGCCGGCTATTGACGCGCTCGCTACTCACCCATTCCCAGTACGTCGTCTTACATCCAAACTTACTCTTTCTTAAATCTATCTCTACATAATTATTAAAGTTATAGCAGTCAATGAGTTAAAAGGCCGGTGGTAAAGAACTACAATTAATAAATCTAACATAATTTATTTTCCCAATAATTTCCTACCTGATTCAATCTGTTAATTTTATCAAAAACTCATTACGCTCCCCTGCGACGCGTGAACGCACTGATCAAGAATTCCCCGCCGTCTGATTAAAACGCTATTGTTTTTTACCATCTAAAGCCATCGCGCATGTCCACAAGAGCTCCGTGACGCATACACCGGAGATGAACCCTGGGCGTGACCACGGTTGTCACTCAAATCCAAAGGGAATTCCCCCGATTTCTCTCGATGCGATTATCCCGATATCTCGTAATTTCACAGTTTTAAATTGTTAATTTCTTATTTCTTTCTAAACAAAAGCCCCCCATATTTTAGCCTCACGTCTTGACCTTACATATATATATATATATATATGTAAGGTATGTACAGGGAAGAGAGAGACATGCACATAGTAGACATTAGGGTACTAGGTGTATATATATATAAGATTTTAGTATCTTATATACCGCATAGCTGTGAAAAACACATCAAAAAGGTTGCTATGGATTTCTTATAACATCTAATACCCCTGCTCTCTTAATTAACGTTATTTATAATATCTACTTCTTATGCTGTACTTAATTGCCACAAATGCTAGGTAATCATTATATGAACAACAGTCAGATATACTTCAGTGCCTTAATGTAATAAATCTGATTTCCCTTTTTCAACAGAATTGCAATCGATACTTTCAAAGTTTCTGGAAAACATTTCAATTAAAATGTCTCTCTTCATTAAATGTCAGCTTTAAAGTATGATAATCTTGGAAGCACATTTTCGTCAATTTCTTGACGTGCTCTTTATGTGGATAACACTCATGAAATCTACATGTTGTACGTACATCAAACCGGCCAGTTTCTCTTCGGGTACGTTACACCGTCGAACGAAATTTAACATTCCAATTACGACCCGAAAACAATTGAAAACTGGAATGGAACCGAGTAATATGTTTAATTTTGTTTTCAATTAGTCCTAGTTCTGTAGCTATTAGGTATATAAATAGTAAAAGATCTAAACCAGTAGAGTCTAACACAGCAATTTATATTTAATTTAAGTAGATATTTCATTCCAGGCATTAGGTAAACTGCCAATGAACAATAAGAATATATTACGCTAATTAGCATCAAAGACATAGAAATTTTCATGAACGTAGTTATTAACAAAATGGCACGAAAAAAAGATTAAGTTACTAATTTCTCATTTGCGCTCTCTTGTTCACATTAAAAAAGAATCTCTGATGACGATAGCAAAAAAGTATAAAAAAGCTTAATAGAGCATAAATAAAGGATAAATTCTCTTTCTGCTACATTTAACTCTGCTCATACTTTTATTTTTATGTGTTTCCTAATATAGATCATTAATAAAAATAGTATAGATTGTTTATTACATATGTCATGCATTCCTTATTTATACTTGAGATTAAGTTTTGATTTTCAAACAAGTTTATAGTTGACAACTACCACATAATGTTCTAGAGGCATTTAACATTTACATATTTGTGGATATATATATATATATATATATATATGCATACATATTTATACATACATACATATATATATACGTACATACATACATATATATATATACATACATACATATATACATATACATACATACATATATACATATTCATCCATATACATACATACATATATATACATACATATATATACATACATACATACATACATATATATACATACATACATACATATATACATACATAAATACACACACACACACACACATATATATATATATATATATATATATATATATATATATATATATATATATATATATATATATATATATATATGTAGGGCTAATACTCAAAAATAAAGCAATTGAACATACAAAGCTATAAATAACTTAGCTCATGATACGTACCCAAATATAAAAATATTCCACTTGTACTAGTTGAATGAAAAATATGTATAAATGCAAGGACTTCTCCGACAATTATATCAAGCGGAATTCCTCGAAATAAATCACTCCGAAGGCAGACAAAATGTATTTTGCGAACCAGTTGCCACTAGACTGCCATATTGGAGGAATTTTATTGATTAACGCAATTACAGAATTTCGTGCCCACGTATCACTCATATATTTGTGTCCTAATGTGTGATTTTCCGTACTGAAAATGGGGAAAATAGCGGAAACTATTAGAAGTATGCCCCTGCTTTGCTTCAATCTAATTGGATTGGTCAGTAGCATTGTGATAATTTGAATATTTGTGTACACTTGAATTCTCTGTTATGCAAATTTGTTTTGGCCGCCAGCTTGAAGTCATTCCAAATTAAACGTATATTGTTAAACCCGTTGCTATGCAAGGAGGAAACCTGAAAGCCAATATCATATGTAGCCTTTATATCGATATGTATTTTCCAATAATTTGCTCCGGAAATTATTATTTTTTTTTCTTTCGAAATGATGTTACTGAGAAAATTCAGTCATGAGATAAGTATACTAATCTTTCGTATACTTATATCTACTGACATATACTAGTGTATTTTTCTCCATTGTAAATAGCTACATACATGCATACACACCCATCTAACCTCTAATTAATCATGAGCATCTATCTGTGTGAATGTGTGTATATAGGGTTAAATTTCTCTATGGCAGCCAGTAAATGTTACGAATAAAGAGGGACCGTTTAGAGGGGTAGCCGTCATAAAGAGGTTTCTTCCATAACATCGGATTTATCGAGTCTTTTATTGGCTTTGAGCAAAATGTGGCCTTTTAGAGGGGTAGCTGACGAATAGTGGAGGGGGGAGACTAGAGCAGTTTTACTTTATATATATATATATATATATATATATATATACAGGTGGTTATCAAAATAATGGAAATACCAATCTATATTAGTGGAGAGCGGTGGCGGCCTTGTGATACAGCGCGCTGGTTTTCGGTGCAGGGGGTGCTCGGATCAAATCCTGGAGAAGCGCCAATAAAATGCCTCCGTTTGTGTCGTTCCTTCATAGGGGACAATACTGGTCCGCCTATACGGTGCCCCCATAATAAAATGGCCAGCAAAAACTGCGAGGAATTATAGGCGAATGTCTTCGCGACAAGTGAATCCGCATTGAATAAAAAATCTATATTTAGTCCAGTCAATGAATGCTCAAAAGAGGGTTGTAGAGTGCATGGAATATGCAAGATTTTTTGACTTCAGGTCTTTGTTAGGAGTAGTTACCAGGTAAAAAGACTAACAGTCCCCGCCCCTGGGGGGTGAGATAAAGGGTGGAGGGGTTGGAAAGGTCCCATTTTTTGGTTTTTCATTTATATCTCGGAAACGGTGCACTGTAGAAAGAAATGTTAAATATAAAAATGAAATCTAATTAAATTTTCTATATATTTGTTAATAGACATATTTGTCAAATTCTCAACGTTATTGAAAATCGGTAATTTTCGAAAAAATCATTTTTACCTCACACTTTTTGTCTCCCACGATCGTTTCTCAGAAAAATTGTCAAAGGCGAGGTTGTAGAGCATTAAATTTCTTTCAATTTCATATCGACTTTTGCCACTTTATCTTCAACCAATCAAAAGTTATAGTGTTACTAACATGTACTCTCAATTTGAATGTTCCTCTAGAAATGAGTTATGTTGAGAGTCTGTTGCATTTTAACTGCTGTAACTTGCTATCATGACGAATAACAACACTTTAGCAATGGAAATAAGGTAACTGCATATGAAACACAACACTTTTTTATAATTATAGCTTTTATTATTGTAATGTTTTTATTAGGTGAAGTTGATTAATAACAACTAATGGTGGTAGGGGTAGAAAGTTCGAGAATATTTCAGACTTTCCTCTCGATTTCAAAAGGGTGCCGACAGGCTAGAATGTTCCACCCTTCTTTTGTTACGTTCTTATCTTCTTTGAAGGCACAAGCCGCCCGTTCCAGACCCTTCCACCTTTTTAATTCCAGTTATTTTCCTGACAATTATTTTCCCTATTACGATTTTACATCTAAATTATAAAATCAATACATTTAAATTTATTTTATAAATATAATTCTTGAAATTCAATGAATCAAAATTATTATTTAAAAACAATTAATAAAAATTTAATTTTATATTATCAAAAATATAATTCTTGAAAATTAATGAATGGGTACTCTTTATCAGAGTAGTGCGGGGGGATTTTCTTGTTGAAATACCTTCTCAAACAAGATATTAGACGAAGTCGAACTCTCGGAGGATGAGCAAACATGCATCAGCACCCTTAAGTCAGATTTCCTCTCCGAGCCTCCCTCATTGAATTCTTTGAACCAAAACAAATTACTCGAATCAGTGGCTATCAAACTTGGAGAAGCGAGGGACAGGATCAGCAACAATGTACCCACTGAAATGCTATGGATCCAGTACTTCAAAATGGTGAATTTGATAAAGGAGTACATCCATGCAGAGAGTTCTGGCGATTTCCTTGCTCACTGAACTGCTGTAAGGGAATGATACACTATTTTCACGCTGCTGGACACCTCCCGTATGTCAAGTCTTGCCATTTATATGTACAGAATATGGAAAACCCTTCTACTCTATTGACACCAGAGGAGTACGAGAAGTTCGTGAATAAAGGCTACTTCACTATGAGAAGAAATGACAGGTTCTGGTGCGGCATGTGGTCAGATAAGACCATCGAGACATCCTTGATACGGTCTTTCTCAAGCCGAGATGGGATGAACCATGGTAGAGGTATGACAGATAGCGCTCTCAGTAAATGGGTGGGTAATTGGGATAACTTAAACTCAAGACATGTGTGCATCACTTGAAGAATATTGTGGTGTTTTGTTTTCATCAAGAGAGGAGCACAAGGATTTTGGAGAAGATCTCCAAAGTCGAGACGCAAGTGACATTGGCAAGCTTACACAATGGTTTGAAATTACCCTCATTGTCTGAGGACCGAGAAAATCTTATCAATAGCGACAGGAGCCATGGTAGATGATACAAGATTATGTCATGATGCAGTTACAATTGGCAAACGAGCAATGGAAAAAAATGGAAAACTTGCCATTTACAGATATCAAACTGTCACGGAAAGATCGCGCACTTCCTCTTTCCTCAATGAATTCTGCAATCAAGATTGACAATGAAAAAGTTGTTGTGGATCCATTCTTGTTTTTTCAGCGAATCTCCATTACCAAGAAATCGGACAGGATTTGAAGAATTATATGCAATATGAACTGACTTCCTACCCCCTGGCATTCTTCAACGAAAGTGGAGTGAGGAAGGGCAGAAAGTCAGCACTATACACACTGTTTAAACAAATTGATAAGGATATTGATATAACTACTTTTGAATTTGTTGTTGATGGGGGATTTCCTAGTCCACAAATTGTATGGCAAAAAGAGACAACTGCATCAACCATTTGTGATGGTTATGTTAGATTTATGAAGATCCATTATCATGGGAGATGTTGTACAGAGGTTTTTGATGGGTACACTGACACATCAGAGAGCACAAATGCAGCTGAACAGAATCGACGATATCGACTCAGGAGATGTGTGAACATCAATGTCAGTTTGGAAAGTGAAATTGAAGTCAAACAAGAGGATTTCCTTTCCGATTTTCATAATAAGAGTCAGCTAATAAACCTGCTGATGATGCAGCTGCAGAAAAAGGGGATAAATACGCTCCAAGATTCAGGTGATGCTCACGTTGATATTGTGAACACAGCTATCAACAAATCGCAAAATTCCTCGGTTGCTGGTATTGGAGTGGACCTCAAATTGGCTGTTCTCTTGGTAGCCAAAACCTCAACTGATCGCAACATTCTGCTGGTAAAACCTGGAAGAGGAAAGGTCAAGACGAGTGTATATTCCTCACAACAGCTGACAGCAGTAGTTAAAAATGAAGGACAATGCCCATTTGTCATTCCTACATGCATTCACAGGCTGTGACACAACAGCCGGAGCGTATCGCAAGAGTAAAGTGGGTAAAAATCTACCAGAAGTCCAAAATCATACAACGTGCAGCTGAGATATTTGCCAGTGGTTCTTCTTCCCCTGACTCCATTGAGACAACTGGGATCATGAGTACTTCTCATGGTATGGCGCTCTTGCCACAGAAAAATCCCTCAACGAGTTCTGCTACAAATCATTTACCAAAGTAGCTGCAAACATGAAGCCTGAACTTTCAATTCTCCCTCGAACTGAAGGAGCTGCCAAGCAGCATGCATTCCGGACGTACCACCATGTACACATGTTGTTATGGGAGGACCCTAATGGTGGGGCGCCGAATTGGGGCTGAAGAGGAGAAATAACCAACTAGTTCCGAAACTCTCAGAATTGGATGCTGCCTCTGACGAAATCGTAATGATTCGTAATAATGTAATAAAAGATATAATTATAAAAATATGCTGTGTTTCAATTGCACTTACCTTTTTTCCATCGTTAAAGTGTTGTTATTCATCACGATAGCAAGTTACAGCAGTTAAAACGCAACAGGCTCTCAACATACTCATTTCTAGAGGATCATCGAAATTGAGCGTACATGTTAGAAATACTATAACTTTTGATTGGTTGAAGATAAAGTGGCAAAAGTCTATATCAAATTGAAGGAAATTTAGTGCTCTACAACCTCGCCTTCGACAATTTTTCTTAGAAACGATCGTGGGAGGCACTAGAAGCAAATATTTGACAAAAAGAGTGAGGTAAAAATGATGTTTTCGAAAATTATCTATTTTCAATAACGTATATATCGAAAACCGTTGAGACTTTGACAAATATGTATATTAACAATTTTATAGGAAATTTAATTAGCCTTCATTTTTACATTTAACATTATTTTCTATAGTGTACCGTTTCCGAGATATAAGTGAAAAACAAAAAATCGGACCTTTCCAACCCCCTCCCCCTTTGAGCTCACCCCCCAGGGGTGGGGACTTTTATTATGTTTACCTACAAACTACTCCTAACAAAGTCCTGAAGTCAAAAATTCTCGCATATTCCATGCACTCTACAATGCATTCATTGACTGGACTAATTAGTGGTGTTTATGAATGTGCTTCGTATTCCTTAAAAACAACTCTGGAAACCGGTTTTTGTTATATAATATAGTGTATGTATTATTCTACTGTCAGGTAGCAGTAATGAAGGTAAAGGCATCGTGTTTTGGGGGGGGGACAGATTTAAATGTCATACCTTTCAGATCTTGCGAAAAGGGCAAATTGTTGGAGCGCGTTTAAACTGGAGTATCTGTTACTGCAACACCCAGGTTTTTGGGTGTTTTTCGAGCTTTGGTACTGAAAGTCATGATAACATACAGAGTGAACAGAAAAACATCTTTTGCCAAACTGAATAGTGGACGAAAGGGAAAGCTCAGTGAAAGAGGCGGACGAGGTATGAAAGCTGGTTGTGATACGAAGAAAGAAAACAACTGCAACTAAAATGACCGAAGAGCTCTATCTGCTTCTGCATGTTCCGATATCAACCATTAGAGGTAGAAGGGAACTTCACAAACAAAACATTTACGGAAAATTCGCTATTCCCAAGTCATTTGTAGTAGATGCAAATACAAATTATCTTCTTCAATGGTGCCACGAGCGCAAATCCTGGTCGAGTAATATGTCGAAAAACGACATTTCGACCGGCGAATCATTGTTCACATTGTTCGTTGCAACAGGACGTATGTCTGGAGAACACCTACACAAGCGTAATATTCTGTCTGTCTCATCTCAACTGTCAATCATAGAGATAGATCTATCAGGGTTTGGGATGGCATCTCATGGTTTTCATCAGGCCCTATTGTAACCCTAAAAGGGAGATTGAATGGGAAGGATTATGTTGAAATTTTAGCTCACTAGTCCACCCTATGGGGCAAATATTGTTCCTTGCAGAAGATGACATTTTCCAGGATGATCATCCCACTATACATACAGCTAAATCTATCAGGTGTTGGTTTGAAGGGCATTAAAAAGAAGTCATATAACTTATTCTGCCCTGTACAATCTCCCCGACTATAAATCATCCAACCGCTGTGATCTGTATAAGCGGATAGATAAAGGTATCCATATCCATCACAGCATCTCTACAGGAACTTTCATGATTCTTCCCTGAAGAATGTTATAATATATTCCTAACCACTATTTATGACTTTTATAATGCAATTCTAATGTGAATCAAGTGCTATTAGTTGACAAAGGTGATCCTGCGCCGTATTAATATAAAGGTTTCCATGATGTTTCTTAGTGTTTCCGTTATTTTGATAACCACCTGTATGTATGTATGTATGTATATATATATATATATATATATATATATATATATATATATATATATATATATATATATATATATATATATATATATATATATATATATATATATATATATAGAGAGAGAGAGAGAGAGAGAGAGAGAGTTGGCTCCCTGTTTAACGACTTTCAAGGGACTGTGAAAAAACGTCCTTAAGTTGAGATCGCCCTTAAACAGAATTTGTGCAAACATAACATTTCCCATAATGTCGGAGGGGCCGGGACTGGGAAATATTGTCTTTAAACAGAGATCGTCGTTAAGTAGAGCGTCGTTAAACAGAGAGCCAACTGTATATAAAACACGTTGATGAGCATACTAAATTGAGGTTTTGGCTACCTAGATCTTTCCTAGATCTTTCTTTGATGGACGACGTGAAATGTAACTAATCTATCACACTTAAAATACTTAAAATATTCATCCAATGCGGGTAAGGGTAAATCTATAGGCCAGACAGTCCATTCTGGAGGGGAGAGGGAGGGGGGAAGGGGGGGCACCAGTTCCTAGATGCTGCTCATGAGGGTATCGGGTTGTAGTGGAAACCAATTCAATGGAAGATATTTAAACCGGAAGAACTTATTTGCATATGTCGGACCCTGCCAGGTGCATTGGAATAGAAATACATGAAATTAAAAAAAAAATACTTTAATAGAAAACCATTAAAAATTACCATTTATTACCAAGCAAAAGAATTTTTCCTGAATTCGAAATGAAGCACGCAGAAAAATTAAACTTGACATAAACGGTACTTTAAAGGTTGGAAGGTGTTATAAATTGATAGTAGAATTTTAAGAAGAAAATATCCGATTTCTTAAACAATTCTTCACGGAAGAAACCGATTTTCGCTCGAACTAAATATTAATCTCCGATATTTCTTGTATTCATATTCAAATGTCTTTCTTTCAAATCCTGTATTGCCTAGACTGTTGTGATTTATTGTTACTTACTATAACGAAGTACACTGAACTTATAAAAAAGAAACGACTGTTCGCAAATTTGATAATTTGCGACCTTTTCTATCGCAATTAAACAAATTTCTTCGGAGTTTTCAGCCAACTGGTGTATCAGTATTATAAAAGTGTAATACAACTTTTGTCCAGAAAGTTCGGTGAATGACGCCTTAGTGATCACGGTCGTAAGAGTTTGCAACCGGCGCATACAGTGCGGTACAGGTGAAGACTTGTATGAACCATTTCCTGAGCGACGGCGCTGCGAGTTAGCGTATCGTGTGGAAGCAGTTAATTGTAGAGTGAAGGCGTGCGCTCGGTCGAAATTCAAAATGGATCAGCGAATGAATAAGCTATTCTGTTTCAAATTTAGAAAATCAGCGAAAGAGACTCATGAAATGCTGCTAAATGTTTACGAAGAATGTGCTGTCACCTTGAAGTGCGTGTATGAGTGGTTTAAACGCTTCCGAGAAGGGCGAAACACCATTGTAGACTCCCCACCCCCCACCCCCGAAGTGGTCGGCCTGCAACTGCACGCTCTCGGTCAACGTACAGACGGTGAAGGAATTGTTGGCCAAGGATCGTCGTGTGACAGTGCGAATGATAGCGGAGGAATTGAGAATTGATCGTGAGATGGCCCGCCTCATACTGACCCAGGATTTGGGTAAACGCAAGCTTTGGTCCCGACTTTTGCCCCACAATTTGACGCCGGAATAAATGCAAATTCGGCTTGACGCCTGTGGAGACTTCATTGACATGGCGGATCGAAACCCAAATTTCTTGAAAACAATTGTCACGGATGACGAGACCTGGTGCCTGAAGAACGACCCCAACAGAAAGCGTCAGAGTATGGAGTGGCGGGGTCCAGGGTCGCCGAAAAACAAGAAGGTGGGAAGTGAGAAATCCTGCATGAAGACAATGGTCATGGTGTTCTTCGACTCTGAGGATCTCATACATAAAGAATTCCTCCATATATATATATATATATATATATATATATATATATATATACATACATACATATATAAATATATATATATATATATATATATACATACATATATATAAATATATATATATATATATATATATATATACATACATATATATAAATATTATATATATATATATATATATATACACATACATATATATAAATATATATATATATATATATATATATATATATATATATATATATATATATATATATATATATATATATATATATATATAAATATATATATATATATATATATAAATATATATATATATATATATATATAAATATATATATATATATATATATATAAATATATATATTATATATATATATATATATATATATATATATATAAATATATATATATATATATATATATATATATATATATATATATATATATATATATATATATATATATATATATATATATATATATATATATATATATAATATATATATATATATATATATATATACATACATATATATATATCTATATATATATATATATGTATGTATATATACACCTGAGGGCACTACGTTAAATGCCCGTAAGTACGTGGATATACTGAAACGCCAGCTGCAACGGATGAATAGAGCATACGCACCCAGTACACCGAGCAAGGCAACTGGCTTCAGCTTCACGACAATGCCCTGCCACATACTGCCTTTCTGGTGCAGCAGTTCCTAGCCAACAGGCGAGTTGTGTCCCTGAATCACCCACCCTACTCCCCAGACTTTTTCTCTATCGGACTTTTTTTTATTCTCCAAATTGAAATCAGCCCTGAAAGGCCACAAGTTTTCGGACATTTCGGATATCCAACGTAATGCTACGACCCAGCTGAAGGCCATCCCAAAATACGTCAATGCCAGGAGTTTCCAAGACCTGTACAGCCGTTCCCAGATGTGCATCATCACCTACGGGGATTACTTCGAAGGACAATAACGACTGCTTCATGTAAGACAACAATCCATTGTAACTATAGACACATTCACCCAACTTTCTGGACAAGGATTGTATAAGCTGTATTGTACAGAGTTTCAATACCACTGTATTCGTTTTACATTCCATACTGAACGTTTATTAAACACGCATATTACACGTTCATTTCTAAACACACTCTCAAATATGTTTTGTATTAGACCACGTGCGGATTATGCAATTTTAATTCATCCAGAAAATTGCAACTCAGATAATTATTGTAATTTTGTGTTTAATAAGGTTAGTAGAAAAGTTTGGAAGAATACTCCCAACAAGTTTGCTGTGTAGTATCTCTATTTGATTCGCTCAACTTTATATTTTTTATTTCCAATGGCAAGCATTACAGGACAACAGATATCAAACAGACAAAATTACAAGAACAAGATATAAAAATGACATCCGTTAATCCATCAACTTATGTCTGGCAAACCAATAGCGCTCCCATAAAGAAACGGGTGGTAGAGCAGGGCAAGAAGCAAGTTGAATCATGTCAATTTCTTCCTGGTTGTTACACAGGAGACAAAGAGGGTCGGGAGCTAATTCTGTTGAGGTGCTTGTGAAAGCAATCATGGTCAGAATAAAGCCGTAGCACTGCCACAGATTTACCTCTAGGCCACTCAGGGATATCATGGGCACTCACTGCAGAACCCTGAGAAACTCAAATTGGGAGCCAGACTGAATGCCGGTTTTGTAGATCATTTTGCCGTACTAGCCGTTCCCCAGAGTGCACCACGAAAAGGTAGATCTACGTTGCACTCCGCTCAGCTAAATACACTGCTGACTACCCAAATTGCACCACCAAGAAAGACAAGATATATCACAACAAGATTTATTTTGTAGATAACATGTTGACCAAGTATCAAATGATTAAATTTATAGACTTATGTGAAGTGTGGTTTCTGCCAAAATCAGTAGCCAGAGTAGCCGCCATTGTTGGAGATCACCGCTGCCACACGCCTCGGCATTGATTCAAAGAGACTTTGGATGAGTTCTTGGGGTACAGCAGACCAAGCGGCTTCCACGCGTTGCCAAAGTTGATCTGCTGTGGCAGCTGGGGATGTAATCTGGGTCAATCGTAGAGCAACCATGGACCACATGTTTTCTATCGAAGAAAGATCCGGAGAGCGAGGCGGCCAGGGAAGGAATTCAATCTGGAGATTGACGAAGAACCGTTGGACAATGCGTGCCACGTGTGGTCGCGCATTATCCTGTTGAAATATGGCTGTGGGCAAGCCCTGAAGGTAAGGAAGGACAACTGGCTCCAACACCTCGGAGATGTAGCGCTGGCTGTTTAAAGTACCGGCAATGCGAACTAGAGGTGTGCGAGAGTGATATCCAATACCGCCCCATACCATAATACCCGGTGCAGGACCAGTGTGGCGGTGCATAACGCAGCTGTTCAGCATCCTCTCTTCACGGTGTCTCCAGACTCGAATGCGACCATCGTGGTGTTGCAGACAGAAGCGTGACTCGTCAGTAAAGACAATTTCATTCCATTCTGCCGTCCACATCCTTCTGTCATCGTAACATTGGCGGCGGAGACGTGTGTGGTTCTGCGTCAAGGGTAGACAAAGCAATGGACGTCTTGCGGACAGACCACTCTGCTGTAAACGGCGTCGAATGGTACGCGCAGACACTGGATGATGCGTTACAGACTGCATGTGCTGTGCTATGGTTCGTGATGTGACTGAGCGATCCGTCACTGCCATGCGCACAATTTGCCTGTCATCACGGGAAGTGGTGCGCTGAGGTGGATGCGATCGAACACACCGGTCCGTCGTACCCTCCTGCATCCAACAATCACATATCCGCATTACAGTTATTTGGTTTCGTCCAACACGACTACCGATTTCCCTGAAAGATAATCCACAATCTCGGTAGGCCACTATCCTTCCTCTGTCGAACTCGGATACTTGATCTAATGATGATCGCTGTTTTCGACGAGGCATAATTGATCGTTTTTTTGAAAAAACCACAAGAAAAACACAATTGCCGAACATGAAATCGTCGAAATCTCCAAGCCTTAAATAGCGCTTTGAAGTGGCGCCACAGGCGCGCGTGATGCGCGTCTGCGCTGACATTCTAATAATTTGCATATCTCACCTCCGCTAATGTATGTTGTAAATTTCATGTTATTTGCATGTTTCCTTCAGGGTGTTGCATTTACAGTGGCCAGCAGTGTATCTTTCCTATTATTTCTAAGAAGTTGTACTCAGTAATAGAGAAAGAAGTTTTCGATTCAGGTATCTTTTTCATTGTGTAAAAGTTTCTTTTGAAGATTAAAAGATAAAGCAAACAGTATTTTAAAATTTGAATTAATCGAGGATAAAATGGGGTATACTGTCATTTAATTTCACATTCTTTCCTTTGATGGACGACATTTCTAAAATGAATAAGGTAACAAACATTTCCTTCTCGTGCAGCAAAAAAGATGACCGTAGTCGCTCTCAACGAACCAGCTAACTTACTTGCGAACCAAAATTTTCTTTCTATATTACGGAGTAGTTTAATGAAAGAAAATATTTCAAAACAAATCGAAAATCACTGGCAAAATGTCCTCCATAGGTTAATATTCTGCTGAGCGAATGCAGGAACTTGCAGATTAAGATACTTGCAGATTTTCTCAAAGTATCAACAGCTCCAGAAAGTTTATCCGATTGTTACCTTGGTCTTGAATTAAAACTCTTTCAAATGCGGAGTGCCCTCTCAAAATCTTTCCCCGTCTGTAACGCAATTCCCCCTCCATCCCCAATAAAAAATAACAGCATTAAAAGTGTGATTACACATTTCGTGTCAAAAATGCTCTTGCTCGTTAACAGCTATGGCACAAGCTGTTTAACGAAGCGTAACGAGACGAGTCAAACGCGTCAAAAATTGTCCCCCTCAAAAGATTATTTGTTTTTGCCTGCGCACCGAGACAAAAGAATGAACTTTGTTCCTGGGAGAAGACTAGAGACGGAAGAACTTGTAATCCCTGACCGGTCACCTTAAGTTCAAACAAAAGGGTCGCCTTCCGCTGTGATGGATCGCCGCACTATGACGCAATTAATGACCCGTGAAAAGGTTTTTCTCTTAACTTATTCACGTCAAGTTTCGACACGGGGGTGCTTAGTGAAGATGAATTAAAAGCGGCACAATTTGTCACGGTGCGAACGAATGATAAAATGCACTTTTTTTTTCGGTCCCAAATATATTTTAGGTTTTCTTCATTGTTTGTTCGTTGTTATAATAAAGTGAATGTCGCTTTGAATAAAACGTAACGCGGGCGATATGGTGAAATCAATATGTCAGGCACTTTCGAGTTACTAGATAGGAACATTTCGGCGGGATGCTATGATGTCAATTGTAATCTACGTCTTGACATCTGTATATGTCAGGAAGGCATCAAGAGATCGAATTTAATACATCGCATTTACATTTTTTGGAAATTCGGAAATATTCAGACGGATAAATGATTGACACGAACCTTTTGCATTCCTATGAAAATGGGATTCGTTTCAGCTGCAATAATCATAACTCATATATATATATATATATACAGAGTCGTAACTAGGCAGGTGTAACAGGGACACTCGCCCAGGACCCTTCTGGGAGGTCCTTTGTATGCTGTATTTGTTGTATTATTTTCCCAAACCTAATTAATTTGGGGCCCAAATGCAAATTCTTCTTCCAGGGCGCAAGAATGACTAGTTACGGCACTGTATAAATATAAACATAAATATAAATAAATAAATAAATAAATAAATAAATAAATATATATATATATATATATATATATATATTCGTCATAATAACGCCACACCAGTTTTAGTTATATTCCATCGATTCCCTATTTTCAATATTGTCTTTCTCGTTATATAACTACCATGTTTCTTCTGTACGGCGCCTAGATGTAAACCTATTGCATTACAGATCACGTGAACGACTAAAACTAAATTTCCTATACGCTGGTGTGAGTGTCGCACTGCGTAGTTAGAGTCTGGATACGCATTGAAACCGTACGTCACTATCCATTCTCTTTCCTCATTGCAAATATGTAAATAGTTTCTAATCTTTATATTTGTCAAAATATGTTAAATAACCTTAATGTGTACAGGGAATAAACGTATTATTCACCAACAGGATTTTGTGATTGAATTTTCTGCTAGTCGAACCCGATAACAAGCCAACTGAAAGCCGTAAATGCCCGTTTGTCTTTTTCCGTATATCGTCGGTTTGGTTTGATTTTGGAGCACTACGGTCATTTTTTCTACTCGAAGGCTAATTTGCCCAGGACCTACTACTTAAAGCCGATTCCTAAAGGCTAGAAACATCCCTGCCAGGAGTGGGACTCGAACCCACGGACTATATCCGTATATCGCTGGAGATGTTGACCAACGGATTAATTATATATATATATATATATATATATATATATATATATATATATATATATATATATATATATATATATATATACACTGCTGGCCACCCAAATTGCAACACCAAGAAAGACAAGAGATATCACAACAAAATTTATTTTGTAGATAATATGTTGACCAAGTATCAAATGATCAAATTTATAGACTTCTGTGAAGTGTGGTTCCTGCCAAAATCAGTAGCCAGAGTAGCCGCCATTGTTGGAGATCACCGCTGCCACACGCCTCGGCATTGATTCAAAGAGACTTTGGATGAGTTCTTGGGGTACAGCAGACCAAGCAGCTTCCACACGTTGCCAAAGTTGATCTGCTGTGGCAGCTGTGGATGGAATCTGGGTCAATCGTAGAGCAACCATGGACCACATGTTTTCAATCGGTGAAAGATCCGGAGAGCGAGGCTGCCAGGGAAGCAATTCAATCAGGCGATTGACGAAGAACCGTTGGACAATGCGTGCCACGTGTGGTCGCGCATTATCCTGTTGAAATATTGCTGTGGCCAAGCCCTGAAGGTAAGGAAGGACAACTGTCTCCAACACCTCGGAGATGTAGCGCTGGCTGTTTAAAGTACCGGCAATGCGTACTACAGGTGTGCGAGAGTGATATCCATTACCGCCCCATACCATAATAACCGGTGCAGGACCAGTGTGGCGGTGCATAACGCAGCTGTTCAGCATCCTCTCTTCACGGTATCTCCAGACTCGAATGCGACCATCGCGGTGTTGCAGACAGAAGCGTGACTCGTCAGTAAAGACAATTTCATTCCATTCTGCCGTCCACATCCTTCTGTCATCGCACCATTGGCGGCGGAGACGTCTGTGGTTCTGCGTCAAGGGTAGACAAAGCAATGGACGCCTTGCGGACAGACCACTCTGCTGCAAACAGCGTCGAATGGTACGCGCAGACACTGGATGATGCGCTACAGACTGCATATGATGTGCTATGGTTCGGGATGTGACTGAGCGACCCGTCACTGCCATGCGCACAATTTTGCCTGTCATCACGTGAAGTGGTG